>CAUYQV010108410.1:0-32687 GCA_963574575.1 Galagoides demidoff
GATGGAACTGGAAAATGTGCTTCTTAGCAAAGTATCTCAGGAATGGAAGAAAAAGTATCCAATGTACACAGCCCTTTTATGAAACTAATCTATAGCTCTCAAAAAAAAGATACAACTTAATTCTAGCCCAAGAATATGGGGAGAGGGTGGGAAAGGGGAGGGGAGAAGGGTGGATGGGTGGTGGGAGGGTGATCAGAAAGATCACCTATATGTCTGTCTAACAAGGGTACAAGTGAACTTTTCTAGAACTAGAATATAAATGTTTTGATACAATGATTAACCAAATGACATGAAATTTATGTTAACCAGCTTGATGAAAGTGTTTCAAATTGTATATGAAACAGCACAATGTACCCCATGTTTGCATCAATGTATACAGAGATCAATTAATAAAAAAAAAAAGAAGAGAACGTAAATTGTGTTCTGTGGTTGGTTGAATTAAAATCTACCAGTGCTGTCCAAAGAAGGTGTAGAACCCATTACAAGAAAACACCACATAGGAATTCCATATCCCAGTGGATGAAAAATTTTAAAGAAACAAGTTCTGTCAAAGATAAGCCACAATGATGGGCCACATGTCAGTGAAGAAACTGAGCCTCCATAGCAGCAATAGGAGGCAAGTTTAAGAACGTCACTAGGGCGGGCATCATGAGAGCTGAGGCGTCCAAAGTCTACTGTGTGTGAGATTCTGCGGCTGATCCCATGACAGTTACAAAACTCAAGTGCATCTCATATTGTCAGGATTATCACACACGACTAGCTTTCTGTTACCCATTCAACAAAAGCCTTAGCAATGGTGATGCATTTCTGAGTAATTTAATGTTCTCTGATAAAGCAACATTCTACTTGAGTGGGCAAGATCAATAGGTATAATTGCTGTGTTTGGGGCACTGAATCCACAGGAGTCTGTGGAACATGAAAGAGATTCTTCCAACTAATGTGTGGTGTGGCTTTGGAGAAAAATCGAGTCATAGGGCCATTCCTTTTTGAAGTACATGCTGTTAATGGTGATAGCCATTTAGAAATGCTGCAAAATCACTTTATTCCTCAGTGTGAACAATTAGGACTGATAGAGATTAGTGTTTCAACAAGCCAGTGCTCCTTGTTACTTTGTTAGAGGGTTTCTACCTGAGAAATTCCCTCACAGAGGATTGGAAGAGGTGGGCCAATCTCTTGGCCTCCACATGCACCAGATTTGTCTCCAGTGGATTTCTTTTTATGGGGAACACCAATGTTTATTCAACTGAACCTCAATGTTTAGAAGACTTGCAAGCTAGGATAACTGATATGATTGCTGGTATTACTGAAAATCAGTTAGAAAATGTTTTCCGAGAACTACAGAATTGTATTACCCTCTGTATTTTTAATGATGGTGGACATGTTGAAAATTAACAATTAATAAATAGTGTTTCTTCTTTGTAATCCTTTTTACAGTTTCTATCACATATCCTTAAGATATACAACTATTTTAAACTGTACGCGAACTTTATGGACACCCTTCACTGCAAAGGTAGTCACAAAGCTCAATGAGACAGAATAGTCTAGAAATAGATCCGTACACAAATGGCCAACTCATTTTCAACAGAGATGCAAGCAAAGGCAACTCCGTGGAAAAATGGTCATCTTTTCAACACACTGAAACAACTGAACATCCAACACAAAAAAAGAATGAAAGGATTCTTGACCTTCATCCCATTTATAAAATTTACTGTGAAATACATTACAAATCTAAATATAAAACTCAAAACCATAAAATATCCAGAAACAAACAGGAATACAACCCAATGACCTTGGGTGAGACAAAAGTTTCTTAGATAAAGCATGAAAAGGAAAATAATGAAAGAAAAAAGTCAACAAATTAAACTTGATCAAAATGAAAATATTTTTTGCTCTTCAAAGGACACTATTAAGGCTGTTGAGAAAATGATACCAAGCCACATACTAGAATAAACTATTTGAAAAACATTTATTGACCAAGATACACTTAGATATCTTACAATCTAATAATATAAAGGCAACAGCCCAATAACAAATTGGCCAAAGATTTGTGCAGTTCTTTAGCCAATGAAATTACAGATGGCAAATAAACACAAAAAGATACTCAATAAAATCAGTTGCACGTTCTCGTAAAGTGCAAAAGCCAAGACCAGGAAACAATCCAGATGGCCATCAAGCGTTGACTGGATAAATAAACTGTGTGATGTCCACAGAGCAGGACTGTACACAGTCATAAAACTGAACTACAGATCCAAGTTCCGACATGTGTGGCAATCCTGAGGAGCGGGAAAGCATTACACCAAGGGAAAGGGGCTAGACACAGGGTGAGATGCGTCATGACGCCAGGGGCGTGGGCCGGGGTGAGACGCGTCACGACGCAGCGTGCGTGGGCCGGGGTGAGATGCGTCAGGACGCTGCGTGTGTGGGCCGGGGTGAGATGGTCAGGACGCCGCGTGCGTGGGCCGGGGTGAGACACGTCAGGACTCTGCGTGTGTGGGCTGCGGTGAGACGCATCACGACGCCAGGGGCGTGGGCCTGGTGAGACGCGTCAGGACGCTGCGTGCGTGGGCCGGGGTTAGACGCGTCAGGACGTCGCGGGTGTGGGCCGGGGTGAGACGCGTCAGGACGCCACGGGCGTGGGCCAGGGTGAGACGCGTCAGGACGCCATGTGCATGGGCCGGGGTGAGACGCGTGACGACAACACGTGTCTGGGCCAGGGTGAGAAGCGTGACGACAACACGTGTGCGTGGGCCGGGGTGAGATGTGTCACGACGCTGCGTGCATGGGCCGGGGTGAGAAGCGTGACGACGACACGTGTGTGAGCTTCCCGGAAGGCCCTAACTACAGGGCTAGAAAGACAACACAGGGTTTCCAAGAGCCAGGGGGTAAGCCAGGGGCTGACTGTAAAGGGAACTACCTGAGTGATAAAAATGCTTTAGGACATCCTGATGGTGTTTACAGGACGACATTTTCAAAGCTCATTAAATTGTGCTCTTAAACTGGAGAATTTTAGTGAATGCAGATTATACCTTAATAAAGATGGCCCCTGAAATGGATGAAGGAAAATGGAAAAAAAAAAAAAAGAGAGAAAGCAATAAAGATGGAGAGCAAAGTAGAGAATAAGCTTACTGTACAATAAAGGAGAAATATCTCAGGGGAAACTGAAGATAGCCAGGTGTCTTTCTGTTAAAACTTGGGGGAGTCTAATGTAATTGAGTTGATCTCTGGAACGTGTTGCCTCCACTGGAAGCAAAGTCCAAGTAATATTAATAGACCTTAAAAAAACAAACAAACAAACAAAACTAACCATGTAGAAATCGGATGAGAGTGTGAGCAAGACGTCACCTACTAAGCACAGGGCAGCCGGGGGAGGGTCCTTGGAAGGATCTCTGCTCCTCTGTGGACCAACAGGAACACTGGCAACAATTGTCAAAATCAACTTTTTTAGGACTCTGGAAATTAACCAAAGGCCTGCAGCAATCCGAGGTGTGTTTATTCAATAAAAACAGCGCACTCTTGGCCAGGGCGGACAGCTCAGGGTCATCCGGGCCTGCCCTGTCACCCACCTGCCCCTCCAGCTCAGTCAGAGTGAGCCGGTGATTCCACTCCTAGGCGTCTGCCCGGGAGAAGTGCAAACTTGCCCACACGAGAGCGTGTACACGCGTGTTCACAGCAGCACAGTTTACAAGAGCTGAGGAGTGGATGACGTGGTCATAAAAGACGTGAAGGACCAACACACACTACGACGTGTACGAACTTTGTAAACTCTGCGCTGGTCACAAACATCCACGAAGCACACGATCTCATTCCCATGGAAAGTTCAGAACAGCAAATCTACCCAGACTGAAAGACCAGTGGTTTCCAGGGGCTGGGGAGGGACTGCTAATACTGTGAGGTTTCATGATTAGGTTGTACAACTGTGAATACACTAAAAACCACGAAATTGTATTGTTTAAAAATGACAATTTTGTGGTTTGTGAATTACACATCAATGAGAAATTTATCATTAAGAAACCCTAGGCCCACACGCACAGTGGCATATAGTGTAGTGTGAGCCGTTGAAATGGAGGGTGCACAGCAAGCATTTCACAGTGAGTGCTTTGAAGAAGGAGAAAGGAGAGGAGGTGTAGTGATAAAACCAGCCCCTGCCTCGCAGGGATCACAGCCAAGTAAGAGCTCTGTACACAGTGCTTACAAATATTTAAAAATTTTCTGGGTATGGGTGTACACACCTGTAGTCCCAGGTTCTTAGGAGACTGAGGCAGGAGGATTGCTTGAGCCCAAGAGTTCAAGACCAGCCTGAGCAATATAGCAAGACCCCATCTCTAAATATATAACTAAATATAGGAAAAATTTTTTAAAAGTTAAAAACTATATAAGACTTGATCTCCAGTGACCTGGACCTGCAGGTCTTCTGTTTACTCTCCATGCCCCCTGCAAGCCCATGTGGGAGGATGGACACAGTGCTCTGTCTCATAATGTCTGGGAGTGTGGCAGTCACCCCCCAGGTTGACAGAGAGGAGGGGCAGGCTGGTTTCACAGGCAGGCTAAGCCCTCTCACTGGTATCTTACAGGATTCCTAGAGAATCATGGTAAGTGGGAAAATACTGGGCAGCACCCCATTGCTCCCCTCTGTAGCTCAAGACCAGATCTCGTCACCACCCCTGGGAGTACCAGCCACAACCCAACCCCTCAGCTGCTACTGTAGCACCCTGTTTCTATCCTGAAGTTCATCATTCCTTCTGATTCCTGCTCCTAAGCTTTAACAACTCTGGTTGTGCTCATTTATAGTTTGTGACAGAGAGAATTAGACTCTCTCACATATGCACACTACCAGCCCCACAGCACCACAGAGAGTACCATGGGCAGTGCTCACGCTCGCAACGTGGGATCAGAGAGGGCCACTGGACGTCAGGTTGCACACGAGAGTTGTAACAGGGAAAGGGATAGCCCAGGCGTGCACCCTGGGCTAGTCACAGCATGGCAGGGCACGGAGACAAATGCCCCTTCACTACCAGCACTACAGGGAAGCCAGGCCACCGCAGGAGGGTCTCACTGTCATCCTGCACTGCGGCTGCTGGGCTGCCACACTGAGGCCAGACACCCTTGTCAGATGTTCTGGCCTCCTTGCAACAGTGGCTCCTCAGAGTTCTGGGGCTCAAACTGCAGGACCTCTCCTTAGGAGAAACTGAGAGCCAGAACAGCACCTGCTGACCTTACTGGGGACAGAAAGGCCTGAGACTTGGAACACAAAGCTGAATAAAGCCAAAGCCACTGGTGTCCCCAGCAGGGCCAGGATGGGCAGTGCCACACAGGCCGGAGGGACCGTGACTGTACCCCAACGTGTCTTTCCTCACCTCTGAATAGTAGATCTCTTTAGCATCCACTTCTGATATCGAACCCTACCTTGAGAGGAACGAGGCTCTCCCCAGACTGTCTGACACCTGTGCTAAGAGTAGTCACATGGTTTACAGCCCACGTCCTTAAAAAGTCAACACAGAAGTCCTGTTTAATTCTTTCTTCTCTGGACCTTGAGCTCAGGAAGACACACAGGTGAGAGGTCCTGAGAGGGGGCTGAAGGGCCAAGGGAGGTGGAAGAGGAAGGGGAAAGCGGCCCGTCTCTCGGCCCCCATGCAGAGCCAGTGCTGCCCAGAGGGGCGAAGATGAGTATCTCCTCCAGAGATCTCACTGACCCAGGTCCGCTCCCCTGCAGGTGCACACACACCCGCCAGTTCTGATAGAGCGGGGCGTACTTTATGTCAGAAGCCGCTATCTGTGTATTTTCCAATCTAATCATTTCCCAACACGAAACATTCTCCAACAACCGAGTGGCCTTGGGACAGCGTGAGGGGGAGCGCTTTCCTGATTCCTCCCCATCTTCACCCCACATTCATCCTCCATGTCCAGTCTGTCACCAGTCCAGGGGCTCCTGTTACAGAGGCTCCCCACATCCACCTCTTCCTTAGAGGTCCCGCCAACCCTTAGGGTCTGAAAACTTACATCAGTCTTTCTGGCATCATTTTCTCCACAGGAATTCAACCATCATCAAGTTTTGTATCATCAGGAAAATTAAATTCATACCAAGTCAATCCAAAAGCAGGTAATTTTTTCATACAAAAACAAGTGATTTTCCCGGTTAACGCAGCAGCCACGTGTGCTGTCTGTCTCATAACAAAAATAGGCACATGAGGCAGGAGGTGGAGATTGTGTAGGTTTTGACAGAATGGAAATGGAGCCCCGGCCACCTCTGCCCACGTAGGGTACTGGAGAGTTGGCTGCGTGGCTGCTGGAGGCGGCCTGACCGGGACAGGACAGTTAATGAGGGGACACCAGAGAAGTAACTGAATGTCCATCAGCAGACACAGCGGGGTGCAGACGGGCAGCTGGGCTGAAGGGGGAACTACCGGAAGCACCCTGAGAGTGCGCCCCGATCATCTCAGAGAATAAATATTATCTGACACGCTGGAGAAAAGCCGTGGTCACAGAGTGGGGAAACTCTGGCTGACAGATGAAACATTGTGTTACACGAGGAAACTAATGAAGCAGAAATTATTAATGGACTTGTCACAATTAACCAAAATCTTAACTCTTTCCACAAGAAGATCAGGGCAAGTTTGGAGAAAGGGGAGCATCCGAGTGAAGTCTGCTCCCCTCAGCCCAAGGCAGGTTCCCTCAGCCCACAGCTGCTCCCCTCAGCCCAAGGTGGGTCCCTGCAGCTCACAGCTGCTCCCCTCAGCCCAAGGCGGGTCCCCTCAGCCCACAGCTGTTCCCCTCAGCCCACAGCTGCTCCCCTCAGCCCTCAGTGGCTCCCCACAGCCCATGGCAGGCTTGTGCCTGGCACCTCCCGGGCAGGAAGCCCTCTCATGATGAAGCAATGGCCAAATATGTTAGTGGGTCCATCCTGTCCACTCCCCCTGCAGTGTACAGGGGGATGATGGGGACACTGAGACCCCTGAGAAGTTGTCATGGCCCCAAGGCTCAGCATTTGGAGCCCATCCTCCTAAATTCCACAGTGGAAATACTCACACCGTGCCCTCATCTTCAGGAGCCCTGGCTGCCCAGCAAGGTAAGTGCTACAGGAGGGCATGGGGGGGTCCTGTCTCCAGAACCTGTAGTATTTTCATAAATGTCAACAAGATACAGAGATGAGCAAAACATACATTTTCCAGAAAACTCATTACATTTTAACAACTCCCGAGCAGATGAATGAACGAGTCTGCACAAGTTCCCCACACCGTAGGCAGCCTGTGCGGGGCTCAGCACGTCCATCCCTTGTGTAAACCCTTGGCCAGGCATGGTTACTCATGCCTATAATCCCACTTCTCTGGGAGGCTGAGGCTGGAGGATCCTGTGAGCTCAGGAGTTCAAGATGAGCCTGAGCAAGAGCGAGCCCCTGTCTCTACGAAAAATGGAGAAACTAGCTGTGCATGGTGGGGGGCACCTATAGTCCCAGGTACTTGGGAGGCTGAGACAGAAAGATCACTTGAGCCCAAGAGTTTGAGGTTGCTGTGAGTTATGATGACTCCACAGCACTCTAGCCTGGGTGACAAAGTAGGACTCTGTCTCAGAAAAAAAAAAATGAAGACCCTGTCCAGGAGAAGGAGCCCTGACCCAGGGCTCAGGGAGTAGCCCCTGACTTGGAGGGTTCTCTCCAGCTGTCCCACCAGGACACCGAGCCCTGCTGGGGAGCCTGTGTCCTTCCTCCCGTGCCCCTGTCACTTCCATGCTTTCTTGCTGTGGCTACAAAACATCTGAGGAGGAGACAGACATCTGAGGAGGAGACAGACGTCCTGCACTAAAGCCCAATGGTGCTCAGGAAACCACCGGGCAGCGGCTGTGGGCCTCGTCCCCTCCCCCCGGCACACTCGCTGCGCCCTTTCTTTTCACCTCCTCCATGTCACCTGCCTTCCCCTTGCTCCCATTGTCCACAGGCCAATACGGCATAGTCTTCAAAAAATGGCAACACTTGTGGGGTCATTTTGTTAACTTGGGAGTCTTTCATAAGTTCATAGAAAATAGTATAAACCCTTCAGAGCAGACAAACGAAGGAGTTATTTTAGTCTGGGGGTGTCAGAAACATCCCCTCAAATAAAAACGACGTTTGAATTGGGTCCTGAAGGGTGAGGAGAAGTGTATGAAGTCTGGAAAAGCAGGGAAAGCGTCCCAGGAAGAAACACCACAAAGAAAGGTTTAGAAATGAGAAATTTCAATTTCAGCCACTGCCCCGCAGTTTTCTGAGCACTGTGGGGCTTTAGTGCAGGACGTCTCCTCCTTAGATGTTTTGTTTCAAGGAAGGTTTGAAATGAGAAATTTCAAATTTCAATTTCAAGCATTTCAGATTGTGTGTCAAACTAGCACATTGCACCCCACGATTGCATACATGTACACAGCTATGATTTAATAAAAAAAGAAAAGAAATGAAATGAGAAATTCCAAGTGACACTCAGGAAACGGTAGGCAGGCTGGCATGGCCAAAGCAGAGAGCACTTGTTGGAAGGTGGTGTTTGAAGATGATTCTTAGGCTTCTAGACTGGTGTGTGAGTGTTACGTTCATAGCAGTAACCAGGCCAGAAGACACAGGCAGCAGAGAGCTTGTTTACCTGCTGACATGTTTACCCCCGAGCACGAGGCCTCTGTGGGATTTCCATCAAGAAATCCTCATCAGGAAGGAGTTCAAAATAAAGCCCCAGCTTACATGAGGGGTGGGAATGGGCGTGGCGGGGCCGTGGTTACACGCAGCAGCGAGGGGACAGAAAACCTCACGGTGACCACACGGCCTTTGATGATTAACCAGACACACCTGTATTTAATGTTAAAAAGGCAAGACAGACTATTGTCATGGGGACAAAGAAAGGCGAACCTCAGGAAGGAAGACGTGGTCATTAGCACTGAATTCTGCAGAAAACATCAAATAGAACAAGGATGTGAAATAGGCCATCGACTAAAAAGAAAACGATCACACAGGGCTGTCTTCAAAACCACTGTCTTGGGGAAGCTGATCTTCCTCGGCATGTCACCAGCCTTCCAGATTTTTCCTTCTGGGGACCCAATTGCCTCCTCAGGTGCTTTTAAAGTTAAGTTTTCTAGAGAGACACAAGTGCTGTCTTCACACGCCTCTGGCATGCCAGGATTTAGCCTGTCCCAGAGAAAGGGCCCACGAGTGTTTCTCCTCTCCCAGCTCTGCTCTGCTGTGTGTGTGGTTGGAGCTCCGACAGTAAACTCATCCACCACCAAGACGGGACCCGTAATTGCCACCCGTGTGCTCCAGCAGGTCAAGTCAGAGGAATGGACAGCGATGTACCCTTTGGAAAGGGAACATTCTCCAGAATCTTTGAACCAACCATTTTCCCCAGCCTGCCCTGCCCACAGGCAAGCCTGGCCTCAGTGGGAGAACAGTGAGGAACAGAGAAAGGAATCCTCTCCCAGCCCCTCACAAGGGCGCCAGCAGCTGAAATGAGCTCGGGACTCACAGCATGCGGGTCCCTGACACAGATTCAGCCTGTGTTCCTAACTGAGCCATGATAACAGAGACCCAGATAAATGCCAGGTGCCACTGTGGTTTCTCTCACCTTCCTGGATGGTCTCCTTTTATCCTGAGACTTCTTAAAAATAGCTCAGAAACATTTTCAAAGACTAATAGTCATAAAAGAAGGTGTTAGGAAGAATCACATCGATGGAAGCACAAAGCACAGCACGATCTTCCAGCCACCATCTCAACATGTGCCCCCTGCCCGGGGGGAGGGGGGTCAGCAGAGTGGGGTCCCGCCCAGCACGTGGCTGGCCAGAGTTTCAGAACAGTTCACCCTCTAGAGGACCATCTGTTAAGCTCTAAACTTCTTTCTGAAGGGACCCTATGGAAAAGGTACTTGTGTCCTCAGGCAACAATATAATCTCAGATCACCAATGATACAAGGAGGTCTGTTAAAAACTCACGGTCCCCCAGACCAGGGCACCTGGGGAATCATTCATACTCACATGTACCCGCCCCATTCCCTAGAAAAGACCACTTGGGCTGCTCAGTGGGGGGAGATCCTGCACATGATTATTCAGCTCAGTGAAGAGAAGACTGTATTTATTTTCTGTGACAAAATAAAGTTCAATGTCCTCTTGGACCTTCCCCTGGGTACTGAACATCACCGATCTTTGGCAGGGATACAAAGAGCAAACCCCTGTTGCTTCTTCCTACAGGAATTTTTCCTGACTCAGAAGGGATGTGGCTATTAAGAATGTGACCAAGTTGTTGTTCTTTAAATTTTTAAAAAATGTTTAATGATTTTGGATACATAACAGTTATATGTATTTATAACACACATGAGATATTCTGATATAGGCATATGATGTATCTCAATCAGATCAGCATAACTAGGATATGTATCTTCAAGCCTTGATTATTTCTCTGTGTTTTGATAAACTGAACATTTGCCTCCAGATTATAAGGGTCTGGTCCACAGGAAGCCTGCCTCAGTGCTCTGGGATTCAGACATCTAAGCAATCAGACTTTGATCACATGTCTCATTTGCTAGATTTAGCTCCAAACGGCATTTGACTCTTTTCAGAAACCAAAAATCTATCTTTAAGGATCCAAGCAGTGTCCCCTGTTTCTGAAGAGATTCAAGAGAATTTGTTGTGGAATTCCAAAAGAGAGGCAGAGAACGCTTCACGCCACGGCGGCATTATGGTGTGCGTTAAAGGAAGCCGTGTTTGTGCAGATCTTACTGAGAGGCATGTTGATAGAAACAGTCGGTTTCATTGATATATATTCTCACCCCAATGTACTTTACAGAGGAGTGTATGTGAGCTCATACAAAATGCTGGAATAAGCTTCAGAAATGCAGACACGTTTTCTCAGATTCTACTGCCACACCCCAGGTGCTCAGAAATGCTGTATCAGAAGAGGTGAGGGAAGATCCATCTGTTCACATAGTCTGGGTGGGACGTAAACAGGACCTACCACCTCCTCATTTTCAATTTCAATGTAAACATTTGTAACATAGCCCGGCCACACCTCCTCTCAGGATGTAACACCAGCACACGTGCTGGGAGGAGCATATTAAGATGACTGGGGTAGTTTTGGTGATCAAAGCAAACATTCAAAAATGACCTGCCTATCTGTCAACAACAGAATGGCTTGATAGGCTGTAATATACCTACACCACAGAATGCACCTGGTCACCCAGAGCTCTGATGGAGAAGACAAATGTGGCCGTCTGAAAGAAGAGTTTGTGTGTGTGTGGGGTGTGTGTGTGTGTGCATTCACATCTAAGTCAATAAATGGATATTACAAATCATACTGTTGGGCAATACATTCGCTGTAAAAAAGCACTTCTGTGTGCTATCTATAGGAAAAGATCATACATATACAAAATTGTATCTGTTTATCTTTTTAGCATCCGAGGTACATAATCACATGTTGTTGATGCATGCATGTAGAGAGGGTACCAAAAAATGTGTGCACATTTAAGAGATATTACCTATATAGGACTTTTCAAAATTGAATTGAAGGTACCTTACTAGTCGGGGTACCTAGACACAGATCCATTTTACCTGCAATTTGTACACTTTTGGGGAATGACTGATTTTACTTCCAACAAGATCTCTTAAAATGTGTATACATTTTTTGGCCCCCTGTGTATAAATATGTGTATAAAGACTAATAATTTACACACCAAAGTAAGGACAGCAGTTCCTTCTAGAGAAGACACTCTAGGCTTCTGTAGAGGATGCAGAGAATGTTTTGCGCCATGGTCCATTATGGTGCATTAATGATTCTGGATACCAGTAGTTGCACGTATTTATAACACACATGAGATATTTTGATATAGGCATAAGATGTATCTTACAGTCTTGTGGGACCCCATGTATGACATGTGGATTCTGACGTAGCTTGTCTTACTGTGCTTCACTGTACTGCACCCCCAGATAGATCTATCGTGGGCTCTCCATGAACTCTGCACCTTGGCTGCAATAAACGAGATAACCCTGCACCAAGCAAGTCTCTCAGCACCATTTGTCCAACAGCGCATGCACTTGGTGTCTCTGCCACATTTCAGTAACTCTCACGATATTTCAAACATCTTATTATTATTATATCAGCTTTGGTGATCTATGATACTACCGTTGAGGGCACCAGGACCTGTGTCCCTACATCACGGGCAATTCAATCAATAAATGCGTGTTCTTGCTGCTCTACTGACCGGCCATCCCCCATTGCTCCCCTTCCTCAGACCTCCCTGATTTGAAAATACAGCAACATTGAAGTTAGGCCATTTAACACATTGGCCTCTAAGTGTTCAAGTGAAATAAAGAGTAAATCAAAAATTAGAAATGACCAAGCTTGCCGAGGAAGGCATGTCAGAAGCGGAGACGAGCCTCTTGCCCCAGTCAGCCAAGGTGTAAATGCAAAAGGAACGTTCTTGAAGAAAATTGGAAGTGTTATTCCATGAGTAACAGGAAAGAAAAACAGGCTCATTGCCAATATGGGGAAAGTTTTCATGGTCCTGTTGGAAAATCAAGTCAGCCACAACTTTCTTGTAAGCAAGAGCCTGACCCAGAGCAAGGCTCTGAATTATCTCAGCCCTATGAGGGCTAAGGGAGGTGAGGAAACTTCAGGAGAAAAGTTAAAAGCTAGCAGAGGTTGGTTTATGAAGTTTAAGAAATGAAGCCATCTCCATAATATGAAACTGCAAGTTGACTGCAGCTCAATTTACAATCGCCAAGATGTGGCAACAACCTAAATATCCACCAACCCAGGAATGTATTCACAAGCTGTGGTATGTGTATACCATGGCATACTATTCAGCATTAAAAGAGATGGAGACTCTACATCTTTTATACTAACTTGGATGGAGGTGGAGTACATTCTTCTTAGTAAAGCATCACAAGAAGGGAGAAGCAAGAATCCAATGTGCTCAATTTTGATATGAGGACAACTGATGACCTAGTACATGGTGTGGGGTGGGGGAATGGGGGAGTGGAGAGAGGGAAGGAGGGAGGGGTGGGGGAGTGGAGAGAGGGAAGGAGGGAGGGGTGGGGGGGTCACAGTGTTGGGCACACCTCTTGGAGGAGGAACTCATTTATAAGAGGGACTTTGCCTGACAAATGCAATTAGTATAACCTGGTTCTTTGTACCCTCAATGAATCTCCAACAATAATTAGAAAAAAAAAAACAAAAACAATACACAGTAGCAAGTGCTGATGGAGAAGCTGCAGCCAGACCTAGCTAAGCCACCCGTGAAGGTGGCTACACTTAGCAGCAGAAGAGGCTTGCAGTGGAGATGAAGAGCCTTCCACGGGAAGAAGATGTCGTGTAGGACATTCAAAGGTAGAGAAGAGAAGCCAGCGTGTGGCTTCAAAGCTTCGAGGAGGTTGACCTGCTTGTCAGAGACTAGTGCAGTCGGTAACTTTAAGTTGAAACCTGTGTTCTTTTACCATTCTAAAAATTTTAGGGCCTTTAAGAATTATGCTAAATCTGCTCTGCCTGTGCCCTAGATAGGGAACAACAAAGGCTGGAAGACAGCATATCTGTTCACAGCATGGTTCACTGAAGATTTCAAGCCCACTGTTGAGACCTACTGTTCAAAGAAAAAAGATTCCTTTCAAAATATTCCTGCTCATTGACGAGGCCCTGGTTACCCAGAGCGCTGATGGACAAGCACAAGGAGACCAGTGTTTTCAAACCTGCCAACACAACATCCGTTCTTCAGCCCTTGGATCGAGGCGTCATTTTGACGTTCAAATCTTATTCTTTAAGACATACTGTCTTCAAGCTGCAGCTGCTATAGATGATGATTCCTCTGATGGATCTGGGCAACGTAAATTTAAAACCTTCTGGAAAGGATTCACCATTAAGAACATTCATGATTCATGGGAGGAGGTCAAAGTACCAACATGAGCAGAAGTTTGGAAGATTTTTATTCCAAACCTCATGGATGAATTTGAGGGGTTCAAGACTTCAGTGGAGGAAGGAACCACAGATGTGGTGGAAATAGAGAGGAAACTGGGATTGGAGGCAGAGCCTGACGATGGAACTGAATTGCTACAATCTCATGATAAAACTCAGACAGGGAGGAGCTGCTTCTTAGGGATGAGCAAAGGAAGTGCTTCCTTGAGGTGGAATCCCCTCCTGGTGCAGATGCTGAGACACTGTCGAGATGACAACACAAGGTCTAGAATACGACACAAACACAGGTGGTGAAGTTGTGGCCAAGGCTTGAAGGGATCGACTCTGATTCTGACAGAACTTCTACTGTGGGTAAAATGCTGTCAAATAGCATCAGGTGCTACCGAAAAATGTCATAAAAGGAAGTGTCAGCTGACATGGTGAACTTCATTGTTGTCTTATATTAAGAAATTGCCATGGTCACCACAACTTTCAGCAACTACCATCCCTATCAGCCCTGAACAGCCAGGCAAGACCCTCCACCTGCAAAAAGAATCTGACTTACTGAAGGCTCAATGATCATTAGGGTTTCTTACCAATAAAGTATTTTTAATTAAGTTATGTACATTTCTTAGACATACTGCTATATCTGTGATATAATATAAACAAAACTTTTATACATACTTGGAAACTAAAATGTTTGTGTGACCCACTTCATTTCAATATTTGGCTGTGATATAGAACTGAACTTGCAGTATCTCTGATGTGTGGCTGTATGTTACTCGGATAAAGCATGAGTATATTTCCTGTACACTGAAACTGAAGTTATAGGTATCCACAAGGAGTTTGAAATAAGATTGTGCAAATTGTCTTTGTTTTGTTTAATGGTCACTCCTAGGAAAAGGTCCCCAAGGAAACCAAAAGTGGAACCAGGAAAAAAAAAGAGTAATCATGTGTTTAAAAACTCCTCTCTCTTAAACACACACACACACACACACACACACACAGAGCTTTAAAGACTGAGGTCATCAGAAGGTGGTCCAGTCGGCCCCACTGTGATTCTGAGCCTCCCCTCCCACCTTCCCACTGACCATGCGTGTAACTCATTCAGCACCAACAGTGCCAAGGAGTTTACTGAGCACACATAGCAATTTGAGGCATAAAACACACTGGGAGTGGGGAAGAAGCTAAACAGGGAATGATTTTAAAAAATGACAATAACGGAACAAACCCCACATTGCATAGTGATTATCCCAGGAAGTACGATTTGTGTTATTGAAAGATGGTGTACATCTCCTTGCAGTCAGCTCTCCTGATACCAAATCTGAGCTGAAGACCAACTCTTTTACTCCTTTCCTAGCAGGAATTCACTAGGAGGAAGGCTCCCAGTTGGCTTTCCACCCGCTGTGTCTGCAGATCCTGCTTCTTTTACTGTCTCAACAAGTCCTGGTGTCCTCCTGCTGTTGGATGCTGTTGTTTAAAACAAACAAACAAAAAAGGCAACAGTTTTAGTCCCACCCTCACTAGGATGACACCAGGGGTTGCACAAGGGTACAAGGCTCAGGAAGGCCCCGTGAACAGAGGAGAGCACACTCTGCACGGGGAGAGAGGCCCCCAATAAAGTGCTCTGGAGCTGAAGTCAGATGTTCCTGACTGTCTTGCTATTTATACAACAGCAAAAATAAATAAAAAGTCATTACCGATTGCCACTCTCTCCCCTCAGTGACCGTCAGCATCAGAGCAGCCCCCCAGCAGGATGGAGGAGAGGACAGCTCTTGGGCTGCCTTTGGTATATGCCATAATTAATTTTTGCCACCAAATGCCTTTCACTAGAGAATCTCTGAACTCACGACAGCCATTGAACTCATGTATCCCCTCAACATCTCTCTCTGCCAAGTGGGTAAACATTATTATTATGTGCAGGGGGTGTGGGAGGTGCGTACCGAGCAGGCTGTACTCCAAGTGCTTGGCAAGCAGCTTTGGAGGGCTTTTGAGGTCCGTGTTCACAGGTGCTGAGCTAAGGCCCCAAAGGAGCAGAAGGCCTCCCTCTAGATGTCCCAGGAAACAAGCCAGATGTTGAGGGAGAGACAGCTACGGGTTGTCAGCCCGGAGAGCAGGAGAGCTGACTTCAGTTGTAGCATCTGGCCTAGCTGCCCTCCCTCCCCCAGAGCAGGGGGCAGAGATGAGGGAGGAAGAAAGGGGACTGTCCCAAGGATGCAACCCCACCTAATGATTCTAAGGTTTCAAACCAAATCAGGCAGCAGACTCAAAAGAAATAAACCTACTCGGTGCTATACAGAGCCCCCAGCTCTTGGCTAGACCTGACAGTATGGGCAGAGATTAGAGATCCCTTCTCTTTCCCTGGCTCACTTCTCAGCCTGCCTTGCAGCAGGGCATGGTCACATGACTGAGCTGGGACCAATAAAAGATGCGTCAGGACTGCAAAAGCTTCCACATGTTCTTTAACCTGCTTAGGCGGCTGGAATGTGACACTTCTTCAGGGCAAGACTGGAAGAATATAAGGAAGGTGGCAGAGCCGGCTTAGAGGTATATGCCACCTACCCAATAATGGTTACACAGGAAAACCCAGGCGTTTACTGTGTCTGAGCCGTTATCTCTTCTGTGGTCTGCTGGCTACAGCAGCTAGCCCACCCTAATAACAGCAAGTCACAGATCCTGTCCACAGTCACTAGCCAAAGAGCACATGACCTCACAGAGAAAATAACTCACTTCTCCAGATGAAAGAGGAATGGTAAATCTAATCAGGTCATTCAGAAAGTTTTATTTCCAAACATCAGAAAACAGACTGGATAGTAGACTGAATAACCTCACCGGGCCGGGGCCAGGAGTCCCCAGTGCTGGTGGGAAGTAGAGCACGTCCTTTCCCTTACTCAGGCCTCCCTCTTACCGTAGCAGTAACCTGGGGGTTTGTATCACCCAAATGAGAAAGTCCCATTAGCTCCCCACTTCCAAGCCCTCCAAGGGCAACTGGGACGTGTGTTCACTTGAACTTCTTCACAAGCCCTGGAAGACAGAGACTGGCTCTGAAGGGTCCTCAGAGAGGCTGGTGGAGGCTCTTTCAACCTCTGGCCTGTGCTTACTTGTCCACACAGTGGTCACCACCACCTACGCCTCTCTGTCTGTGGGCAAATTCGACCGACAGTCTGTTGACTTAGTAGCAAGCAGGGGGGACTCACAGCGCACGGGTAAGTAGAGTGTTCACACGCCTTCTGCAAAGTCTGTCCTGCATTCTCTGCCATCTCAGGGCCCTGAACATCACACCATTTACTGTGTTTTTTATTTTCTCTCGTCAGATCAGTTTACTTTTGCTTTCCACATCCCTCTTGAACAGCTGTCCTCTGATTGAACACCTCTAGTGGCAGGAAACTCATTTACTCCTCGGGTAACCAATTGCACTGAGAAGCTATCCGAGTATGAATTTACCAACAGATGTTTGGAAAGTCGGCTTTCTTATAACTTTTTTATGAGTCAGAATTTAGAACTAAGATCATACCTGGATTTTGTATGCCATTTTTTTTTAACAGTCTAAAAGTGTTAGAGTGGTTTTTAAGGGCCTGTTTAGAACCAACTCCAGACGATGAGCCCAGCAGACAGCAATGGCCTGCATAATTAGGTGGCTTCTAGGAGTAAGGAAGATAAATATGTACCCAAGAAAACTGACAACGTTACAGTGTGTGCTGAGGTGGGACTGGCAGAGGCACAGAAAAGAACGTGGTGCCAGGACTGGGTTCTGCTTACAAAAGCCACCCAATAACAGGGGAAAGTAGGAAATTCTCACAAAGGACAAAGGGCTGAGGACGGCCCATCCTGTTGGGTGCTGGAGAAAGCGCCAGTCTGAGCAGCTTGGATTCCCGGGTCAGACAGCCTGGGACACAGAGGACCACATGGGGACAGTGTTTGAGAATGTGGCCACTCTCTCCAGGACACCGAGTTGCACAGGAAAAAAGATGGCAAGCAGACACATCACCTGGGCTGTGTGAGCTGAGAGGCCACTGTCATGCTCCCCGTCCCCTCCCCCAACCCTGGGCTCTGTCATCTCTTTTCCAAGGCAAACGCTTCCACTTCTTCCAAACCTTCTTTCAGGAGGGCTGCTGTCCATTCCCCACATTCACCCCGGTCTCTGACCTCCGGTGGGCCTCTCTTTGGTCATCCCAGTCCCCCTCAGAATGGTGGCTCTGTGTTGAGGCCCCGGCAGGTGACATCTGAGTGGCACAGACTGGCCCAGTGCCCCACCTGTACCTGCTCAGGTTCCAGTCCCGCCCCCTGGTGGTGCAGCCAAACACGTATGCCACCTTGGTCTCGTGGTATCCCTTTTCTTCAAGGTCAACTCCATCCTGTACTTTTGCAGGTGTGAACTGCAGCCCAAAGGCAGAACATACACCCACCAGCTCCATGAACCACCTTCCCAGGACCAGAGTCTAGATCAGTGGTTCTCAACCTTCCTAATGCCACAGCCCAGCCCTTTAATACAGGTCCTGTGGGTCACGACCCACAGGTTGAGAACCGCTGGTCTAGATGAATCCTACCAGGATAATCCTTTATGTTACCCTCAGATTTAACAACTGTGTCTGAGAGTGTAGATGGGCTAAGAATACAAGTTCTGCAAACACACTTCCTGGGTTCAAGTCCCTGCTCTTCCGTCTCCTGATGGAAGTGACCTTCCCCAGGTTGCTTAAGATCTTCTGTGTTTCAACAGCCATAGTGGCACCGACTCAGACCTTAACTCTAAAGATTAAACCAGACAACACAGGCAAAGCACCCAGTGAAGCACTCACGTGTGTACATGAGGACGCTAATGGCGCTTCTTCATCCAGGAATATTCTGTTTTCTCATCCCGTTATTTATATAAAGTTCCACTAGGACAAGGTGAAAACAGAGGTCTGTAAAAAGCCACCAGGACTTCTCCTCTGGGTCAGCCTGGATCCACATCCTACCATCTTGCTTCCTGGCACATTTTTTTCTCCACTTGCCTGTAATTATATTATTACAGATCTCGATAACGCCCTGTGGAAACCCACAATGTCACACTCCCGTGGCCTACACACTTTGCAAAGAAGGCTTGCTAGCCACATAGAGTTCAATTTTTAAATGTTAGTTGCTGCTAATTTAACATTTTCACATAAAATCCATATTTACAACTTAATTTAAATATTAAGAAATCTGCCCACCCCAGACACCATTTCCATATTAGGACAACTGCTAGAATCTTCCCTGTAAGGCTTAGAATCTGCAGGTCGCCGCAGCCGCGCACTGCACACCCACCGATGGTCACCGCCGGCTCCTGCCCTCGTTTTTTCTTACCTGCTTAACCCCGGTAGGCACGGCATTGTCAGCCTTTGTCTGTGTGTTAGTCCGGGTGCTGCACAGGAACAAAACCAACAGGATATGTGTGTATATATAGAAGAAATTTATTTTAAGAAATTGGTTCACACGATTGTGGAGGCTTGGCTAGTCCAAAATTGGAAGGGAGAGGCCAGCAGGCCTGGGACTCAAAAAAGAGCTGCAGTTCAAGTTCAAAGGCATCTGTGGGAGAATTCCCTCTCGACTGGGGGAGGTCCGTCTTTTGTTCCACTTAAGCCTTCCAGGGTATGGATGCAACCCCCCGACATTGTGGAGGTTGAGCTGCTTTACTCAGTGTTCATAGATGCAAATGAAAATCTCTTCCAAAACTGTTCTCACAAAAACACTCAGAATAATCTTTGAAGAGATAACAGGGAACCACAGCCCAGCCAAGTCGATACATAATATCAAGTGCCACAGTTTGATACATTTTCATGATAGACCAGTGTGCTCAACTTTCTTCAAAACTTATGAATATCTGTACTATATGCATGAGGTTAGGGTCCATCCAATCTATAGTATGAGAATTAGCAGATAAATATGAGTAGACGCACACTAATTTATTAGAAATTTAAATTTTACTTTAAATTTAATCTTTACTTTAAATTTAATCTTAAAGAAACTTCCTTAGTACCAAACATCTTTGGTCATAGTTTACTGTATGATGAATGTACCTTTTGTTTATTAATTAATTTGTTTACTTTTGAGACAGAGTCTCACTCTGTTCCCCTGGGGTTGAGGGTAGAGTGCTGTGGTGGCAACATAGCTCACAGAAACCTCAGTCTCTGAGGGATCAATTGATCCTCTTGCCTCAGCCTCCCAAGTAGCTGGGACTATAGGTGCCCACTACAATGCCTGGCTATTTCTAGAGATGGGGTCTGACTCTTGGTCAAGCTGGTCTCAAATCCTGAGCTCAAGAAACCTACCTGCCTTAGCCTCCCAGAATGCTAGGATTACAGGTATGAGCCACTATGCGCAGCATAAGAATGTATCTTCTGTACAAAGAAACACACATCATGTATGTGTTCATTACATTTTATACACATGCCTTATAGTCCAAAGAGACATAGTTTTGTGCTGGCTAATTTTATATGCTAACACTAGCCTGACTGTTTCAGCAAAGTGATTTTATAGAAGTTATTAATATCTATAATCAGCTGGCTTTTATGTACAGGAGATTGCTTTCTAGAATATGGGTGGGCTTCATCTGATTTGCTGAAGAAGGCCTTAAGAGCAAAAATTGAAAACCCCTGGAAAAGGAGCTCTCCTTGCAGCCCGCACCGCACAATTCCCACCTGACTCTCCCAAAGGCCAGGCCGCCCTGCAGATTTCAGACCTGCTGGCCTACGATCACGTGAGCCAATTCCTTAAAATAAATCTCTGTGTGTGTGCACCGTATTTTGCTGTGTGTAACATGCACTGCTTTGCCCAAATTTCTAAAGGAAAAATAAAGATGCGCATTATATATGGGTGGTACGAATTCCATATCTACATAAATGCTTTCAATCCTTTCATTGATGCTGATGTATTAAAAGTGTAACTCTTTCTTGTACTATATGTTAAAAAATAAATGCTAAATTTCCTTAGAATTAAAAAAATTACCTAAATAAAAACAAAAAATTGAATCAAAAAATCAAATAAGAGATTTTTTTTCCTGAAAGTTTGGGCCAAAAATGTGGGTGCACATTCTACATGGGAGCATCCATGTACACGGCAGAACAAGGCAGGTGCATATGTGCAGGTAAACACACACACATGCACATAGACATGCATGCACACACAGACATGCACACACATGTGTGCACACACATGCATCCACACAGAGATATGCACACACACGCATCCACACAGAGACACGCACACACACGCATGCACACACAGACATGCACACACGCATCCACACACAGACACAGACATGCACACATATCCCATTGGTTCTGTTTCTCTGGAGAAATCTCATACAATAGCATATCTTAAAAAAAATCTAAAATCTCATCATTGAATCAGGGTGATCAGGCAATACCATTTCTTTCCCAGCTCTGTCATTTTATAGAAGAGGAAATTGAGATACTGAAAAAAACCAAAGACCTTCCCGAGACCGCACAATAAGTCAGTGGATAAGCCAGGTCTAGGTGCTGCTGTACACTGAACCTTCCAGATGCCGTCCTCTCCCTGGACCTCAGCTTGCGAATGGGTTTCACAGAGAGCACCAAGTATTGGGGGGAAAGAGATTAGACACTGCTTTACTTAGGAGGCAGCACTGGGAGATCTGGGCCGCTGTTCTCGTCCCACTGCTAAGCAGCAGCGTGATTTTAGCCAAATCACCCAACAGTTTCGGCTTCAGTTTCCTGACGTGTAGATGGCAACAACAACACAAACCTTATTTCATTCTTGTGGGTTTGAGGATAAAATAAAATAGATTTGAAGGCACACTGGAAATGTAAAGGAGGAAGAAAAAATGTTTTGAGAAGTGAGAGAGGCTACCAAAAAAATCATGTGTTCATGCTTATTTTCAGTGGTTTTCAAGGAATGCCTTGTGAGCCAATGTATTCCAGACCTACAGGCTGCAGTAAACACAGGCGTCTATCGCCCTACACCCCCACATTCCCTACCACACTGTAAGATTATGAAAGAGAACATGAAATTCTTCTAGGAAAGATGTACAAAAATAATTTCTCCTGTATTGAGATATACTGGACCGTGCAAAGACTTAGTGCATTCTGTGACAAGCCTTTCAACAACATATCTGACTGCTTCTGTATTTGACAGGACTCTGAAAGATGGCAGGGTACCCTAATTTTAAGCATTTGCTATAAATTGTTATAACTGAACGCTTGTTTCCATCTCAAGTTCTCCTGGTGAAGGATGTGATTTATCACAACCTAGAGATTTAGTTGAGACGTATAAACTATTAATAAAATGAGAACGGAGGATGGTAAAGGAATACGTCAGCCTTTCCTAAAGCCCTTTCTCTGCTGGGAGGAGTCACTACTCTCACCCCCAGGGGCTCACGGACCTCGGCTCTCGCGCTGAACCCCTCTGGGGGCGGCTGCTCCGTGATCCACTCAGCACACACCCCAGTAAGCATCCAGGAGGCCAAATTGCCATTCTTCCTGGAATCCCCACGAGGACAAAAATAATAAATGTTTTACTTAATTTTCACATATTTCAGAAAAACTGGATCTGAATCTCACACAAGACTCACACAGTCACATATAAAAGACATGTCGATGGCATGTGTGACTCTGAAGCAGATGCTTCATCTTTCTGGGCCTTAGTTGAGTCCTGCGGAAAATGAAGAGGAAAATCTCTCCCCTGCAGGGTGGGTGCAGGGTGCAGGGCACCTGCGTGGGAAAGACACGCAGTAGGAAACTGCGGCATTCACGGCTCAGGTACAAAACATCACTCTTGATCCAAAGAATAAAGGGAAACAGGACTTGCATTTAAGAGGTATATATTCCACCACCCCCCACAAGGACAAACTTCTCACAATGGTAGAATTGTTCGGTCAGGTGAAGAGATACACTCCCTGGCCATGACTTCAGTGGCAATGATGGCAGCAGAGGCAGCTTAGAGCTGCACTCCCCCTGCCCTGCACCTGCAGAAGGTGTGGATTTATTTTCTCCACAGGTTCACCTGCTCCTTGGCTACGAATTGTGGACAGGATTGATTATCTTGCTTCAAAAATTTGTATGCTGAGTACTAGAATGTTAGGAGGACGTCACCCAAACATAAAGGGACACAAAGTCAGACTCTGCCCACTCAGCTGGGAGTTCCCTGGTAGTGAGGCTGACAGACTGTCCACACTGAACACCAGCAGCATCTCCAGTGCCCATGTGAGCACAGGGGTTAGGCAGGGGGAGCATCTGACACCTGCCAGTCTAACTCAGGACACCGAGTGGGAAGGGGGAGGCTGCGCTCCTTGGCGTGAGGCATCCCGTCCTGATTCCCCCTCCTGTCCACAGGCATCGCACTCCTTGGTGTGAGGCATCCCATCCTGACTCCCCCTCCTGTCCACCGGCAACGTGCTCCTTGGTGTGAGGCATCCCGTCCTGACTCCCCCTCCTGTCCACCGGCATCGTGCTCCTTGGCGTGTGGCATCCCATCCTGATTCACCCCCTCCTGTCCACCAGCATGGTGCTCCTTGGCGTGTGGCATCCCGTCCTGACTCCCCCTCCTGTCCACCAGCATGGTGCTCCTTGGCATGTGGCATCCCGTCCTGACTCCCCCTCCTGTCCACCGACATTGCGCTCCTTGGCATGTGGCATCCCGTCCTGATTCCCCCTCCTGTCCACCGGCATCGTGCTCCTTGGCATGTGGCATCCCGTCCTGATTCCCCTCCTCCTGTCCACTGGCATCGCGCTCCTTGGCATGTGGCATCCCGTCCTGATTCCCCCTCCTGTCCACCGGCATCGCGCTCCTTGGCGTGAGGCATCCCGTCCTGACTCCCCCTCCTGTCCACAGGCATCGCGCTCCTGGCATGTGGCATCCCGTCCTGACTCCCCCTCCTGTCCACCGGTGTCCTGCCTTCACACGGTTACACGCCCATCCTTCTCTCTCTTCCTGCTCCTTGCTTATGCCTGACCGTGTTACTAGCTGTCTTTCTGGGAACGGTATTCTACACACTATCCCAGCTTTTCCCCTAACCTCCCAACCCAGGGTCCTTTTGGCTGCCAGGTCTCTCTGCCCCCAGCAGGGCTCTCGCCACGGTCACCACAGAGCAGTGGACTGCCTCAGGCACCGTCTCGGGCCTTTCTTTGACCTCTGACCTTTTCACCTTTCCCTCCTCCCTCCACTACATTCACCTTTGTCACTGGGCCTCGGCACCAGGGGGCTCCTGCCCTGCTCACCTAAGCACTGCCTGTCTCTGTGTCCCGTCCTCTCTACTGTCCCCGGGGAATCACATGTACACCTATGTGGCCACCGTCCTACAGAAAGGAACATGAGTGACCCCAACTTGACCTCTGTCTAAATTGCAGACCAGTGCAGCCTGTTGGCAGTTGAGTACTCCAGCCGCTGTGATGCGCTCCACTCCATCACACACGCCCCAGTCTGAATCTGTACCTTCCCTGTCCTCTGCGCTGGGTTATTACCTGTCTCCGTGAATGAGGTCGGCGTCCACCCACCTGGCAAAGTAAGACACAGGAGACTAATTTCCTCCAGGTCCCTGCCTCTGCAAGCAATTCCAAGTCCCACTGCAACTGTCACCTCGGGAGCTGCGTGCCTTTCCAATTCCACCCCAGACACTCTTTCCTGGCTGTAACACAACCTCCCCATAGCTGCTCTTTCCCAAGCCCCATTTCTCACCAGCCTGCTCTCCCCAGAAATACATTTCTAGCAAGCACTCCTCTTTCTAGATTCATTTCACGGGGCCCCATCCCCTACCAAATCCCTGCATCTAACATATGAGCGTCTACCCCCTCGGACTCTCTCAGTCCAGCTCCTGCCTTCCTCTTGTCCAGCCAATTAAGCTGCAGCGGCTCTCTGGGGCCCTGTTATTTGCGTGCACTCTGCCACCTCTGCCTGGAACCCCTTCCTGCCCTGTCTACCTGAAGAACTCCTACTCAAAGTGGGAGCCTCAGCTTTTAATTTTAATTCTTAAACACCCCCAATCCTATGAACCCTTCCTGCCCTGTCCCAGGTAAAGGCAGGTGGCCTTCCCTGTGGGCACCTGAGTCTAAGCATCAGTCCTCATAGTAATTTCTATACTAATCACTCCAGCCTGCCAGACTACAAGCTCCCTGTCATTGTCAGGAGCCAGGCTAACTCAGTGCTGGCCCCCCGGAGGGAAACAGTAGGGTTTGGTGACGGGATGACTCCGGCATAGTCTCTAATCAGGGCTGGAGCCCCCTCTCTGCCCCGCTGAAGTAGTGCTGGCTGCTTACACGCCAGATCTCGTGTGAACCTCTGAATGATGCTCACTTTACTCTCTCCTGGGGTGCCTGCCAGACAGTTCCGACCCTTAGAGTCTCACCTCCTACCTGGGGGCATGTTCCCCCACCCCCGCAGCTGTCCGTTCACCCCCTGGTAGCACACAGTGTACTGAGTTCTCCAAATGACTGGAAGTACACAGGGTCAGTGTGGTACACACATAATTTGGGTATTAATGTCCAGACCTTCAATTATACAAAGTCTTGATGTTTAGATAAGTGAGGAACCAGATGGCTCATCTTCTGGAAGAGGCAGACTGGGTGATTTCACGATTCCCTCTGGCAGGGTCTCCCTGGGCACCTGTCCTTCTTCATGCAGACACTGAGATGCCCCAGGCCTGAGAAGCTAGCAGCCCATCTGGAAAATTCTTTCTCAAGCTGGCTTTGGAAGCAGTGCCAGCACCACACACAACCTGAGCCAAGAGCACCCTGAGGCTGAGAACGGACTAAGCTGCAGGAAAGGGGTGCAGCTGGCCTGGTCCCTCACAGGAGAAGGTGCAGCTGGCCTGGTCCCTCACAGGAGAAGCCACGGTACAAGGGGCCAGGAGCACACACTGCAGGCAGCACAGCCCCGTTCTCAGAGTAAAGGACCCGTGCTCCCGGGTGGGCTTTGCTGCTGCGCTCAGCTGCACTCTGAACACCACGAGCGTGAGTAAGAGGCATGTGTGCACTGAACAGGCCCCACACGGCTCCGTCTGCACAGGGTCCGCACACAGGCCGCTCCCGCGCTGGAGAAGGGGCTCGGCGACTCTGGCTGATGCTCTGGGAACACTCTCAGGTCTTCATCTGTTTCAGGTGCATAAATGTTCTATTTCTCTTTTAAAACATAAGAAAATTAATTATGAACTTAAAAAAAATGGAGCCCACACGTGATTTGTATTTCGCATTCTCTTCCACGTGTGCTGGCCCTCGCTCCCTAACTGAGTCAGAAGACTTTCTGTGTCATCCCGACCCCCCTACACGCTCAGCACCTGTTTAACCCACACAGGCGTGACTTACTCGGCAGCCTGATTGCTGCTTGAGGGAAATGAAGTTCCTCCTCATCCCGGGGTCAAGGTACTGTTTTCAGGGAGGGTTTTAGAAGGGAGGAGGTCTGTGTGCCAGGGGACAAGGAAGTGGGAGCTTCACTGGATTTGGTCTACGTTTTGTGTACTTTTGGATAAAGTCACATATTTTACTTCACTTGATCCAAAGAAAATAGGGAAGTAAAGTCGAAAAATCTCTCTAAGCCACGTTTATCCATCCCAATATTAATGTTCCCACTTCAGAGAGGTTTGCTCAAAGCTATGCAGCTAATTATTGACAGGGTCACGGCCACATCCAATGTGATTCTTGGCTTACAGATGAATAGCTGCTGTGGATGGCTGGTCTCCTTGTGATATGTCCAAAACTTGTGGCAAAATGTCACACACTGTCACGCACAAGTGACTATTAGTTCTAAATGTTAATCTGGTCCCAGCCTACCTCCTACCTACATGTAGTAATGTGCCAGTTTCCAAATTAAGCAAGAGGAAACCCCTTGGCTTTGCCTTGGCCACCCTGGACTACAGAAATGCCACCTGCTAGTGACAGAAAACACTAGGGACCACTATTAGAATTGACCCTTGACCTTTGGGGGGGAAATATCAAGGCAGGTGCTATGGGCTGAATCATGTCCCTACAGATGCACACACTGAAGTCCTAACCCCTAGTGCCTCAGATGTGACCTTATTTAGAAACAGAGTTTTGATAGAGGCAATTAGGTTATGATGGGGTCACTGGGTGGCTCTGACCTGACATGACTGGCATCTTCATAAAGGAATCTGGGCACAGACACACACAGCAAGGGTGACCGAGCTTAGACACGCTACCAAAAATATAGCACCTTGGTGTATTGAATTGTCAAGCTGAAGGAATTTGAGCTACGACAGAAAGGACCTCTGACCACGTCCCTCTCCCCTGAAGCAGGTCGTGAGACCCTCAAGTGGGAAGTGCCTTCCCCAAACAGAGGAAGAAGCCTCTTGTCTCTAAGAGGATGGGCCAGGGAGGGATCTGAACCCACAGGCCTTTCCAGGCTCCCCATCACCACTCTGAGCTCACACCCTTTGCCCCTTCGTATTTTTCCACAACTTCCCACCCTTGGTCAGACCACCTACTAAAAGGCTCAGGTCGTCGAATGTCACTTCAGGCGTCCATTTCCTTAGGAGGGCTGGAAGGCTTTCTTGCCATGAAGAACTGACAGTAAATAAATCCATATGCTTTTGTCTGGTCCATCTGTTTGGTGCTGATCTAGCTTACAAGGCTCTGGCTACGGAACCCAGGAGGGCAGATGCACAGAGATATCATTTCCCGCCCCAGCAGGGGAGAAGGCCAAGTGTGAATACACCCACTGTCCTTCAGGCCCAGGACAGTGGCCTAGACAGATCACCCCTCACAGCCCTGGGAACAACCCTGCCGTGCACCCTCCAGAGCCACGAGGCATTCAGTTCCTCTGGATAAAGCAGGTTTAGGGTCCTTGGGTCAGGGATAGGGTTAGGGCCTGGCTTTGGGCAACGGTGGGCAGGGTCACGTGGACCTGGGGGATGAAGAAGTTTCGGAACCTGTGTAATCAGGGACAGGTGGACCTGGAGTTGAAAAGGGTTCAGGACCTTTGGGTGGGGATTAGGGTTAGGACCTGGCTTTGCGTGATAGTAGGTGGGGTCACATGGGCCTGGGGGATGAAGAGGGTTTGGGGCCCGTGGATGAGGGGTAGGGTTA
Organism: Galagoides demidoff; assembly: GCA_963574575.1. NCBI lineage: Eukaryota > Metazoa > Chordata > Mammalia > Primates > Galagidae > Galagoides > Galagoides demidoff. The sequence continues at coordinate 27,904 of CAUYQV010108410.1, forward strand.
GGGGCTGGCTTTGGGTGATAACGAGGGTCAGGAGGGCCTGGGGGTGACAGGGTTTGGGGCTATCAGGTGAGGGCTAGAGTTAGGGCCCGGCTTCAGGTGATAATTAGGGTCAGGTGGGTACTGGATTATAGCAGCCTGGAGACTGACGCAGTGAGGGACCATGGTCTGAAAGGTATAATCTGCTCAACAGTGGGACTCCACCACTGGAGAATTGTGATTCTGGCTTTCAGATTCCTTTGGCTAAAAGGGAGGGCAAGAGATTTATTTGTGAAGCTACTGTGGGAATCACCGTGCACCCTTGTGTCACCCTGACTGCCTCAGGAATATCACACGCCAGCAAAGAGGAGCCCCTAGCCAGCTGACCATGGGGTCTGCGGCCTCACGATCTGGGTCTACTCCAGGTCTGCTCCCGTCAGTTTGGAAATTCGCATTTACACCAGGAAAGTTAAACAGCTCCATGGCCAGTCCTGTCTTGCACACTCCCCAGCCGCTCCCTGCTCTGCCTGAAACTATGCAACCCTCCTTGGAGCAGACAGATCATACCCAGCTTCAACGCGCCATCCCTTCCAGAAAGCCCTCTTCTGGCTGCCATTCCTGTGTCAACTGCCACCCCCCTTGTCCTCTTGTCCATGATATTTAACACTAAACTATAAAGGCTGTCCAGAGAGTGTCCCGCCAGCATCCACACTATTCTCCATAGCACACGGCTGGACACCGTTTGGATATTCTCTTCTCTGAGCTATTCCACTGGGCCTGGGGTGAGGGCGAGGGGACCTAGGGTGAGGGCGGACCTAGGGTGAGGGGGCCTAGGGTGAGGGTGGGGCCTAGGGTGAGGGCGGGGCCTAGGGTGAGGGCGGGGCCTAGGGTGAGGGCGAGGGAACCTAGGGTGAGGGCGAGGGGACCTAGGGCGAGGACGGGGGGGGGGGGGGGCCCCCGAGGGCGAGGACGGGGGGGCCCTAGGGCGAGGGCAAGGGGGCCCTAGGGCGAGGGCGAGGGCCGGGGGGGGGGCCCTAGGGTTAGAGTGAGGGGGGCCTAGGATTAGGGCAAGGGGGCCCAGGGTGAGGGCGAGGGGGCCCAGGGTGAGGGCCAGGTAGGTACTTTGTTGTAGCAGCCCAGGAGATGGACACAGCAAGTGACCATGGTCTGAAAGGTGTGAGGCTCCACCTCTTACAGGTGAGGCTGTGGCCTCTATGAAGGTAAAAACCTGGCCTTGGACTCCGTCCACATCTTTCTCATGAGTCCTCAGAAGGTGGCCGGCCACGTACATTCAAATGTGTCCCATCTGGGAAGATTAGTTAATAAAAAATCAATACAGTTCTGCATCAATTAAAAACAAAGATTCAGGAAACATCCAATACTCAGTCCCCATGGCATGCAGGTTGAGGGGACACAGAGACAGCACAAAGCCCCCCAGACCTCAACAGATGCCCCCCTCATACGGGGAGGAGCTCCCTCACACCTGCTGATGGGTAAAGCTACTTTTGAGAAACACAGTATTTAGCAAGTTTATCAACATGAATAAGACCTTCAGCCATATCCTCAGAGGAAGGTTACAGTAAATAAGGAAAAATTTGCACTGCTGAGGTTTCTAGCCCCCAACCCTGTGCCTTTTTTTCTTAGATGAGGTGACCCCTAGGAACCCTTTCCTCTTCTGTCTTTCTAACCCTCATTTCACAAGTCACCCTTTGACACATCTGTCCTGTCCTTTCCCCTGCTCTGTCCATCCGGCATTATCCCTTCTCTGCTTTTCTTCAGCCAGCCTTACAATCAAGCTCCAGATTTTGACTTCATTCATTCAGGAATGAATGTGTGTGTGTGGTGTGTGTTGTCCCAGATATGACCAGGTCCTAGGGCAGAGGGAGGAACTAGGGATGGGTCCATGCTCTCGTCTACACTACAGGAGAAAGGAAAGCTAAGGGAAGTTAACAGAGAGACTCCCGGGGAACAAGCAGAGAGGGGAATAAGATCTTGGCAAGCTACGCAGTGTTCTGAAACTAATGCACAGAAGGCTGTGAGATGGAGCCACTGGCACCATCCGTGTGAATGAGGACAGGGTGCTCCTTCAGAGGCTGTGGCCAGAGCTGACAGCCCCGGGCGGGGCACGGTGGGCACAGTGGCTCTCCTGGCAGCAGGAATAGTGTATGCAAAGGATTGAGGCAGGAAGCAGCTTGGTCTGGTGGGGGAACAGAGGGGTGTTCCCTGTGCATATAGCCTGGTCCCGAGTGATCTTTCAGGAACAAGAAACTGAAAGTCAGCTCAGAGCCCGTAGCACAGTAGTTAGGGCGCCGCCGGCCACAAGCACTGGGGCTGGAGCATTTGAACCTGGCCCAGGCCTGCTAAACAACAATGATAATTACAACCAAAAAATCCCCGGCATTGTGGTGGGCGCCTGTAGTCCCAGCTACTCAGGAGGCTGAGTCAAGAGAATCCCTTAAGCCCAAGAGTTTGAGGTTGCTGTGAGCTATGATGTCACAGCACTCTACCAAGGGTGACATAGTAAGACTCTGTCTCAAAAATAAATTAAATTAAATTAATTAAAATAAAAGAAACAAAAAGTCACGCCCAATGGTTTATTGTCTTCAGGACCCTACAGGGGCATCCACCTGGTCCCCAGGTGCCAATGTTGCCCTCCTGGTCCCTGCGACGGCAAGACCAGGCTCTTCCCTCTCCACCTTCCCACCCTTGCCCAACCTGTGGCCACCTCTGTCCTTCAGAACTCTGCTTCAGCATCCCACAACTGCGCAGGGTCCTCATCCCCTTCCTCACTCCAGCACCTACGGGTCCACACACATACTGTGGCTTGGAGCACATGTCAAGCAAATTGCAGAAAAGGATCTCACTGGGGCAGAGAGAGAGAACACACACTCATGTGCTCACGCATGCAGCTGACAACCGGCCAGACTGAGCTCTGGCTGCCAAATGAAGGGCCAGACAGACCCAGGCCTGGGGTGCCCCGGAGTCAGCGCGGTAATGAGGTGCATGACAACAGGGCTTTGTGATGTCATCTCATTTCAGCTAATAATTTGGGGGGTGATTTCACACACCAGGAGCCACAAGCTCTGTTGTGTTCCTTGGACCCATTTCCACATCCACAGCAGATGCTCATTTGCCTAAGTGGGGGGAGGGGAGCTGCTGTCTGAGGAAGGAAGAGGGAAGAGGAGGACGGGTGGTCGGAACTGCCTTTGTTTCAGGCTGGAGGCTGGGGCTCATCATTCTTTGAAATTCTCCTTTGTAAAAGAAAAACAATACAGCCTCGCATCCCTCAGACTCGGGGTATAGAGACGTTTAAATATTAAACACGAACTCTCTATTACATGTTTATTAAACACTGCTAGCTCACAGGGAAGTGAAATTGCTTCTTACAGACACTGAAGCTGGCAGGCACATTTCTCTGGCAATAATCTATGAAAAACTCTTCTGGCTTCCGTGCTCATTCACACCACAGCAGGAGCTGAATGGAGCCAGTGTGTGACTTCCTGGGGGTGTTTGCAATTGACACTGACACTGAGAAGGGAAGGAAAACAGAGGTGCATCATTAGGGAGCAAATGAGTATCTGAGACCAGAGTGTGTCCAAGGAAATCTGATGAGGCTCCCCAGGCCTGGCCGGCCTGCTGGGGAGGAAACAGCTGAGCCAAGGAGGTGAAAACAGGCATCTGCATACTGGACGTCACGGGGTCGGAGGGCCTTCCAGGGCCCTGACACAATCTCCAGTACTGGACGGCATTGGGGTTGGAGGGCCTTCAGGGCCCTGACGCAGTCTCCAGTACTGGACGTCATGGGGTCGGAGGGCCTTCAGGGGCCCTGACGCAGTCTCCAGTACTGGACGTCATGGGGTCGGAGGGCCTTCCGGGCCCTGACACAATCTCCAGTACTGGACGGCATTGGGGTTGGAGGGCCTTCAGGGGCCCTGACACAGTCTCCAGTACTGGACGTCATGGGGTCGGAGGGCCTTCAGGGGCCCTGACACAATCTCCAGTACTGGACGGCATTGGGGTTGGAGGTCCTTCAGGGCCCTGACACAGTCTCCAGTACTGGACGTCATGGGGTCGGAGGGCCTTCCGGGGCCCTCACACAGTCTCCAGTACTGGACGTCATGGGGTCGGAGGTCCTTCAGGGCCCTGACACAGTCTCCAGTACTGGACGGCATTGGGGTTGGAGGTCCTTCAGAGGCCCTGACGCAGTCTCCAGTACTGGACGTCATGGGGTCGGAGGTCCTTCAGGGCCCTGATGCAGTCTCCAGTACTGGACATCATGGGGTTGGAGGGCCTTCAGGGGCCCTGATGCAATCTCCAGTACTGGACAGCATTGGGATTGGAGGTCCTTCAGGGCCCTGACACAGTCTCCAGTACGGGACGGCATTGGGGTCGGAGGTCATTCAGAGGCCCTGACGCAGTCTCCAGTACTGGACGTCATGGGGTTGGAGGTCCTTCAGGGCCCTGATGCAGTCTCCAGTACTGGACATCATGGGGTTGGAGGGCCTTCAGGGGCCCTGATGCAATCTCCAGTACTGGACAGCATTGGGGTTGGAGGTCCTTCAGGGCCCTGACACAGTCTCCAGTACGGGACGGCATTGGGGTCGGAGGTCCTTCAGAGGCCCTGACACAGTCTCCAGTACTGGACGGCATGGTGTTGGAGGTCCTTCAGGGCCCTGATGCAGTCTCCAGTACTGGACATCATGGGGTTGGAGGGCCTTCAGGGGCCTTGACACAGTCTCCAGTACTGGACGGCATGGTGTTGGAGGTCCTTCAGGGGCCCTGACACAGTCTCCAGTACTGGATGTCAT
>CAUYQV010108412.1:0-13624 GCA_963574575.1 Galagoides demidoff
GAGACAGGGTCTTTGCTATTACTCAGGCTGGTCTGAAACACCTGAGCTCAAGCAATCCACCCTCCTCAGGCTCCCAAAGTGCTGGGATTATAGGTGTGAGCCACCATGCCTGGCTGGGAAGGCAAGTTTTATCTGCTGCTATAACCTGGTGCTGGGCATGTGGCAGGCAGGTCAGGTCTGTTGAATGAATGGAAGAATGGTCACACTCTAGTTCAAGCCCTCAGCTCTCACCTGGACAGTTACTAGAGCCTCCTCACTGGTCTTGCTACCTTCATTCTCTCTTTCTTCATTCCAATCCACTTTCCACAAGTGCTGACAAGAGTTCTAAAAAAACACATTTGATCCTGTCACTCCCTTGATTGAAAGCCCAAAGGTTCCCCCACAGCCTCCAGTGTCTAGTCCAAATTTTGTCTTTCCAGCTTTGATTCCTGCCATTCTTGCCCCACACCCTTGTGACAACTGTTACTTGATGTTCCTCTATAAGCCAAGCTGTTCTCTCAGCTTGAAAGGCCTTCGATCCCCTCCTCCAATTCCTATGCACCCTTTAAGACCCAGATCAAATGTCACTTTCTGAAAGCATTTCTCAGAATTTTTCCCACTGAACTTATAAAAAAAAATTGATGACATTTGATACAGAATACAGTTAGCAGGTTATCTTTTGGTACTTTGTTCATATCACTATGATAACACATGTCTCAGTACTCTCTCTGCCTATCCTTACTAAACTGTGAGCTCCTAGGGAAGGCAAGGGCCAATGTGGGTGGACTTATAGCCTATGACCAGTAAGGGTTCTGGAATTAATTTCTGGTTCCAACTCTATCAACTTGCTACTTCAATTGGACAATTCACCTGCCTTCTTTTGACTATTTCCTCAACTATAAAATGTAGACAACTGCCGACTCTCTCATGCAGAGAGAGACTTGAAACCTCTAAGTCTTACAACAGTGCAAAGCACAGCATGATGACTGCTGCAGTCACCATTCCTGGTACTCTCTGAGAAGCAAACCTGTGGTGACCCTTGCTCTTAAATACATTGTGACCAAAATATGATGAAAAGGTATCCACATGGCCAAAGACCTTCCTTACTGTGAAGGATAATCAATTTCAGCCTCTAGCTGTAAATGCCAAGATAGCATTAAACCATACACAGTCCTAGCATTCTGAATAGGCATTTTTCAAACAAAATGTAAAGAGTATAAGACATCTCATACTTAAATCATGAAGAGAGAGAAGCTGCAACTCCCAGTCATTGATGCAGCCTGAGTGCTCTCGGGGCCCTGAGACTCCAAGGATCTGTGGTCTCCAGCTCTCCACCCTCCCCCAGCCATGACACACAAACCTTTCTTGTTCTCTAAGTGGCATTCTGTGCCATCCTCGGAGAGAGCTGCCTCCAGATCTTGTTTACCAACAGACCTCTACATGGTTCCAATCCCTTCCCCCTCAGTCACACTCTCCTCTACTTAAACACAAACAAAAATTCACAATGACTCAAATTTATAATTTCTGTTAACAGTGCAGAGAAGGCAGGTTCTGCCCCCCCCCACGCGAAAATCATCCACATACTTAGAAATCACTCCTTAGATGATATTAATAAAATATCTAGATAAACAAAATATTTTCCACTTAGGATTTCTTTCTTTCTTTTCTTTTTTTTGCAGTTTTTGCTAGGGCCGTGTTTGAACCTGGCACCCTACTCCTTTGAGCCACAGGTGCCACCCCACTTAGGATTTCTTTAATGGAAAATGGGATTAAATACTTTTCCTCTACATTCTATTAATAACAGATGGCGAATTTTGTTTCCAATCAACTGAGATGAAACCAGAAGAGAAGATGACATGGTTCACAAGATTTCACCAAATCCACTGGCAATGTCAAACAGGAACACCTTGGATGGATATATATATATATATATATATATACACACACACACACACATATATACACAGATAGATAGATAGCATATGCCATAATGACTGTAAAAGAATCAGAATTCTAACTACAGCTTGTCAAGTTCTCCCCCAAACAAATTATTTTTTAAAAACCATAATCTATAATGTGTTTTGTGTTCCAAATGAATGATGTCAAAACCATGCAACAGTGCAAGCAAAACCACATATCCTTTCTGGGAGGGCTCCCACATAATCTGAGCCTTGTACATCAGGGCTGAGTCACAAGAAGAAACTGAAACCAAACAAGGGTTCTACCTCAGCAAGCCTACTTTATTTTTTCCATTTGATAAAAAATACTGAAACAGCGGAGAAAGAACCTTAAAATATGTAATGGCAATACTTGGGGTTGAAAAGTCACTCTAAAAGCTTTAAAAAACAGAATCTGTTTGGCATCTTCTACCTGCCACATTTAACAGTTCTGACATGTTCTTGAACACACAGCTTTGATATCTCAGGCTCCTTCCAGAATGAAACTGAAGATATTAGAAACTCCAGTTTTTACTACAACACTGGCAAAAGCTATGTCATGTGATCCAATTTAAATGTCAGGATTTCTAACTATGTCAAAGGTGATTTTACAACAACTATTTCAAGAGCAAAAGAACTACTCCTTAGTCAATACTTGCCAAACATACATACAAAAGGTTTAGCTACAATTTAAGCAGCCTAAGGAAATTTCATCAAGTTCTTTAATCTGAGTGAAATTTTCTGGTGATGTGAACGAAGTTTGGAATTCTACATTTTCTTATTTCATTTTAAAGCACCTACTATAACCTGAGTATGCTCCATAAAAATTCACAAAACAGTTTCCCCAAGGAAGAACAGGTAAAGGTCAGGTCAACATATTAATCCACCACATTAAAACTTGGGTAATACTAGGAAGGAGGCCTCAGCAAATGAAAAATGGGCTTAGCCCACTACCTTTGGTAAGAACGTATAAATTCTTAAAGGGATTCTTAATGGCTAAGATAGGGTGCTACTTACTTCCTCATTAAAAAGTTTGCTAGTTTCCTTTTTAATTGGGTCTATAAGCTGGACTTGGCCTGCGGAAAAGCCCACTAGGAGAGAGACACTTTCTGCTGTGGCTGTTAGGTGGTTGAAGTCATGACAAGTAGGCTGTGTTCCTTTGTATATCCTTTTATCTATTGGTTTACTCAAGTCAGCAGCCTGGAGGAGAAAGAGAAAAATACATAAAGTAAACAGCACATTGAGATGAGAAATCTAGTTACACTATTTTGTACTCCATTATGATGTTTAATCTTAAAAATGAAGTTATTTAAAATATTTTTTCAGTTGTGACTTAACATTCATCTAACATTTTATAAAAGTACTTTTATATACCTTAGCCAATTAGCTATTGTTAGACCATTATATTTATTATATTATAATGTCATATTATGTTTTTAACTGTTACTTTCACAACTTATTCGCCAACAAATATATGTAACAAAGATTCCTGAACTTCAGGGAGAAAAACCCTTGAGATACTAAATTCAGTATTTTCAAATGCATTTTCTAACAGAGTTACTCTAACCACACAAAAGCTCAGCTTTCAAACATATCTAAGGCAGCTTTATGCCCACTAGGCAGTTACCTGTAGTACAATGGTTCTCCAAGTGTGGCCCCCAAACTAGAAGCAGCAGCAACAGCATCACCTGGGAACTCAGAAATGCAAATTCTCAAGCTCCACCCCAGACCCAATGGATCAGAAACTACAGGGATAGGCCCAGCAAACTTAAATTTCAAAAGCCTAGGTGATTCTGATGCCCGCCCAAGTTTGAGAACCACTGCTGGAGCCAACTAAATGCAGGTGGCTTCCTTTCAGGGTCACAATCCCTCCTCTGTGTTACCTTTCAGGGAACTTTCAGTTATTGAGCTCATATTCAAAAGGCTTTACATACATCATCTTTAATCCTTACTATAATCCTTCAAAGTAGACAATATTTTGTCCATTTTACAGATGAGAAAACAAGTTTAGGGACATTAAATAACTTGGTCAAAGTCACCAAACCTACCTAGTAAGTGGTAATGCTGGATTGGAACCCATGTCTGTTTGACCATAGGGGACCAGGAGAAAAAGTCAAAAGCAAATGATTTCTGACTGGTTAAAAATGATTTTTCAACATCCCCCTCCCTTCGGTTTTTTTTTTTAAAGAAGGATTCTTTTCTTCATAAGAAATGTCTGTGTAATCCCAATATACTGGGCTTTTATTGTTGAAATAAAGGTAATTTACCCCCGCTATTCTTGTTTGGAAATCACAAGTGGAGACGACTAACATGTCCTTAAAAACACCCAGATTGCTCTGCATGCCATTCTGGGGTTCATAGCCCTAGTTCTCGACTAACCACCCTTCCATTAGGTTCTAAAGATTTTTTCTTCCAAAGAGGCCTGTCACATTGTACTGAATATTCTAATGTTTGATTTTCAAATAACAAACATAAAAACTGAGTAAGAAGAACTCAAAATTACAGACGTCTTTGAGCAAACTTAAAACCTGACTGGCATAAGTGGTTCTGGGAGCCCTAGGGCAAAGGAATGAGGGTGCATGCCATGCGGACACTCTCCAGCCTCACCTCAGTTAAAATGGAGATGAGAATCTCTGTTCTACCAACCTCATGGGATTGTCTGGAGGATGAAATAAGAGAATATATACATGAAATAGCCTTGAAAGTATAATATAAAGTATGATTCAAAACAAAAGGGAATTTTGACTCTAGAGTAAGGAGAAAAGAGGCTGGGGAGGGGAGTAACTGCTGTGCCACAAGGCAGGTTGAAGGTAGGTAGGTCAGCAGAGGACTCAGAGTGAGCAATGGAGGCTCAGAGGAGGACACTGCAGACAGGCTTTCTGAAGGAAGCAGCTCCTGAGCTAGACCCTAAAGGCAGGGGGAGAGAATTCTAGGCTAAGGAAACAATATAAGCAAATCACCTCAGAACAAAGAAAATACCAGCAAAAGTAAAAATAGCTAAAAATACAAGATACAAATGGCAGCTAGAAAAAAAAAAGTCCAATTTGGAATATGAACAATTTGACCACTATATCAGCACATACAACTCTAGAAACTTTTTTTTAAAGTTTGCTTAGGAATTTTCTTCTAAAACAATATAGCTAAAATTGTACACTGAAATATATAAATCATTTCAAAGGCTAGCCAAGAATTAACAGAGAAAACATTCTAATATGAATTAGATGAACAAAAAATGCAATTTTTCTCAGAAATAACAGAAGAAATAAAAGCTCCTATTTTTTCCCAAGTATTGCTACCAGTTGGGAGTTATGGATCTCATAATTACAACATTAGCTTTGGTTCCTGGAATATTTATTTTACATCCCTGCCCTCCCACATGGAACTTTACTGAAGAAATACCAAGTATTTTAAATGCCAACAGAAAGATTTTTACTCTTAAATCAGGTAAATATTCCCAAAGCATCTGCTGATTATACTCATTTGCTTAACAAACTTTCTTGTTAGATCACTTCTATCAAAGTATTTACCAGTCCATGAATAGTTTATTAGTCTGCAGTCAAATGTGCTATCTGTGTACAGAAATTGGGAAGAAGAATTTAGAAACTTTTTATGGCCAGTGACAAGACTAATTTTATATCTGCTGAATCTAGGGATAAAAAAGTTCGCATTCTACATGTCTTTTTCAGTTTCTTAGCCTAGTAATTATTTTTTTATTTTACAAAAGTATCAATCCACACAGACTATAATTTTTTCAAAGTTGGTCCTTCAACACTAGTGTGAGTAGCACTGTCCTAGAAAACACAAAAGTAGACCTAAGCCCAAGAACATTCTGAATCTCTTTTACCTAAGGTCACACTTCCCAGGTGCCACTGACTATACTGACAAACAGCAGATGGCCAGCCAGGCAATACCACGCCTATACCATGCAAGAATTATTATGAAGTCTGAACTGATTGCTAGGTATGTACCCATAAGAAAATTGTATTTCTGGCTTGGCACCTGTATCTCAGTGGTTAGGGCACCAGCCACATGCACCAGGGCTGGCCAGTTCAAACTGGCCCAGGCCTAATAAACAACAACAATTACAACAACAACAATAAAAAAAAATAGGCATTGTGGCAGGTGCCTGTAGTTTCAGCTACTTGGGAGGCTAAGGCAACAGAATCGCTTAAGCCCAAGAATTGGAGGTTGCTGTGAGCTGTGATGCCATAGCACTCTACCAAGAGCAATGTAGTAAGACTGTCTCAAAAAAAATTTAAAAAATTACATTTCTGAAAAATATGTGACTCTATCAGTATCTGAGCTCTTTTTTTTTGAGACAGAGTCTTACTATGTCACCCTCGGTAGAGTGCTGTGGCGTCATAGCTCACAACAACCTCAAACTCTTGGGCTTAAGAGTTTGCTTAAGCAATTTTCTTGCCTCAGGTGCCCACCACAATGCCCGGATTTTTAGAGACAGGGGTCTGGCTCTTGCGCAGGCTGGTCTTGAACCTGTGAACTGAGGCAATCCACCCCCCTTGGCCTCCCAGAGTGCTAAGATTACAGGCATAAGCCACTGTGCATGGCCCAGAGCTTGAGCTGTTTGAAGTCCAGTCCCAAAGAGAGGAAAGTCAGGCCTATCTACCTTCATTTCAAACAGCATTGTCACCTTCAGTTCAATCCTGTCCTCTTTCCTATATAGCCAATCATCAAGTTCTCTTTTTCCATTGAAGTGTGACCATCCTCTGTTCCTCCTTTTCGAAAGGGACAGGGGTGGGGGAATTATGAGCATGTATTGTGAACTGACACTCCCTGCCCTCCCCACTTCCCGTAGAGACAGGGTCATGTTCTTTTTTTTTGAGACAAAGCCCCAAGCTGTCCCCCTGGGTAGAGTGCTGTGGCATCACAGCTCACAGCAACCTCCAACTCCTGGGCTCAAGCGAGTCTCCTGCCTCAGCCTCCCAAGTATCTGGGACCACAGGCACCTGCCACGACACCTGGCTATTTTTTTGGTTGCAGCTATCATTGTTGTTTGGTGGTCCCAGGCTAGATTCAAACCTGCCACCTTAGGTGTATGTGCCTGGCCACTTAGCCACTTGAGCCACAGGTGCCGAGCCCAGGGTCATGTTCTGTTGCCCAGGTTGGAGTACAGTAGTGGGATCACAGTTCACTGTAACCTCTAACTCCTGGCCCTAATCAATCCACTACAGACACATGCCACCATGCCTGGATGATTTTTAAACATTTTTTCTAGTAACAGGGTCTCACTACATTCACCAGGCTGGTGTCTGAACTCCTGCTTAAGGCAATCTTCCTGCCATAGACTCTCAAAGTGCTGAGATTATAGGTGTGAACCACTGCAACCAGCCTTACATGCTATTTTAGTAGCAACAGTAATACCTGAGCCATCCACTTCTCTTCCCCATGGGGTCATCAGCCCCTGAGAGATGGCTTCCCAGATAGAGGCAGTCTGATAAAAAGAAAAAAGAGCCTAGACTTCGAAAGCCAGTGAGTTTAGGTTCAAACCCTGCCCTCTCTCTGGGAAGCCACGTGGTCTTGGCAAGGTGTAAACTTCCTCTCACTGAGCCACAGAGAGGAAAGCGCCCACCTCCATTCCCTGACGGCAGTGGATAATGAAGAGAAAGCACACAGCATACAGAAGTACTAACAGTAGCTACCATTATTAATTCATTCCAGTCACATCCTACCTCTGATCAAAATGGTTCTGTAGTTTCCTAATTCCTATCATATCCAAGTACCGAGCATTTCCTACCCTCTGGAGTTCAGCCCATCCTCCCCACAGCAATATCACCTTCTGTCCACTGAACATGTTCTATGCACCAGGCCTGCTCCAGGAACTGTATCCTTACCATCCCCTCCAATCTCACAGTCACCCTTCTAAGCTGTACTAATGTCATCACTTTTCACTGGTGAGAAAACTAGGACAAGGAGTTCAGGGATCATGGAACTGAACCCTCGGCCTTTCCATTCTTCCTTTTGATTCCTCACCTGCCCTCTATACCACTAGTAGTCCTGAGGGCAGCCTGTCCCTCTTTCCTCGCTTCATCAGCAGGCCTCTTGGTTGGGCTATTCTCCTTTGCCCACCCTTCTTAGGAGTCCTGCTCTCCCATACCAGCAAGTATTTATTTCCCCAGCTCCCATTCTTTGAGCTCACTCCTTTGTCTCCATTTTCAGGTACTTAATTCATTCCATAATGTTTAATATTTAATCACTTATATGATTTCAGAATTGTTTTATGTCAGTTATGAATTACAATAAAAACTCTGGTGGATTCCGCACACTTTTGGATTTTCTTTTTAATGCTTTGCATCCTAATTATTACCAATTATCTTAGTTCTTAGAAATGAATTTATAGCAGAACCAATTTATTTAAAATTCTTACCAATTTCAGGAATTAGATCATATTTGGTCTTTAGCTTCAGTAGAGTATATAGTATATCACAAATGCTCAATATTTAGTTGAATAAATTAAACCAATTTTATCATGACTATTTTGCATAAGGTGTTACTGATTACAAATAATTTGTCAATGTCTCATCATGCTTATCAGATTCTCAACTTAATAGAAAAATTTTAAATGACGGTTTTAAAATTCCTACTACAGAGAGAGAGTTGGTTATGAAAGCTCCAATCAGTAAGTAAATATTTTCACATATCAAGCTTCTCTTTTCCTTGGACATTTGATCCTTAAAATCTCTGGAATTTTTTTCCCCAGGAATACTACCATAATACAGAGTCTGCTTGGTTGGTTTAGCACCAAGAGGCTTTAAGTACTTGAAGAATTTATCTTTTCAAGCCACAAAGGTCTGCAAAAGAAACCTTCCAAGTCCAGCTCCTATCTTCACCCCAGCCCACCTGCCCACCTTTCTCTCTGGAATGTGGAGGAGGAGCTCAGAGGGGAGTCTGGCCCATCAATGGGGAAAAGCTTGAAGCTCCACTCTCACAGACCCAGTGGTCCTCCACAAAGCTTCAGGAAGCCTGTGGTGTCACAAGCAACAACCATGCTACGTCACAGAGGCCTGGGCTGAGTTTTCTTCATGGAAACTGGCTACCTGATACTCCTGAGTGCCCTAAACATTCAATGTGGTATGAAAAATTCCTCAAATCTCTTGTGAAAAAATGCATGTAAATTATAATTTTATTTTATTATTATTATTTTTTTGAGACAGAGCCTCAAGCTGTCCCCCTAGGTAGAGTGCTGTGGCATCACAGCTCACAGCAACCTCCAACTCGTGGGCTCAAGCGAGTCTCCTGCCTCTGCCTCCCAAGTAGCTGGGACCACAGGCACCTGCCACAACACCTGGCTATTTTTTTGGTTGCAGCCATCATTGTTGTTTGGCGGGCCCGGGCTGGATTTGAACCCGCCACCTTAGGTGTATGTGGCTGGCGCCTTAGGCACTTGAGCCACAAGTGCTGAGCCTAAATTATAATTTTAGACATGATTTTAAATGTACTAGGGAGCAGATGTATATAATATTTTCCCTAAATTTTACATCCTCCCTCCCCATCCTCATTTAAGAATCAACTCAGAGGCTCAGCGCCTATGGCTCAATTGGCTAAGGCGCCAGCCACGTGCACCTAAGGTGGCAGGTTCGAATCCCCAGCCCGGGCCCGCCAAACAACAATGATGGCTGCAACCAAAAAATGACCAGGCGTTATGGCAGGCTCCATCTCAAAAAAAAAAAAAAAAAAAAGAATCAACTCAGAGAACCACTTATGTAGAGTCTTGCCAGAAAGAGTAAACTATCCTTTTACTGGCTAGCTGCCAGATGTCTATGCCAATAAGAAGCTTACACCCAGCCTACACCTGAGATCACTCTCTTCCCTCCTAAGTCCACTCCTCTCATACTGAAGCCCTTTTTTCTCAGCTTTAAACTTGCTGCTTAGTGTGGTCCCCTGCATGGTACCCCTGCCCAAAGAACAGTGTCACAGCCCTCACTTGACCTGTCCTTCCACAGTCTGAGCATCTTCAAAAAGACTTGGGTCACATTCCCACTCCTAATGCTCTGCACTCTGCAAATCCTACAGCTGAGTCCTCACAGGTGGCCCAGTGTGGCTCTCACATACATCACTTCCAAAGGCCCACAGCTGCTATCTGTGCTCAGATACCATGCCTTTCCTTATATTCATTCCTTCTTTCACCTAGAGGCCTTTCCCTAACCCCAATAACCACAAAGATTCTGTTTGCCCTAGCACGGATGTCTACTTCCTCCTGACCTCACTCATTTATGTGTGACAGTCTTTCACTGCCCTCCAGTGAGTGCCTATCACTATGTGTCACACTTATTAGCTATAGTATGTTAACCATATTCCATTTATTTTAAAAGTTCAGCTCCTTTTAAAATCAGGAGGCTGCTGAGTCACTGAGAGCCTAAATGGGTTCATCAAAAATAGCTGGAGCAGTGTAAATGACATCAAAGGTCACCATATGCCATTTTGAATATCAGTCCCTGGGTTACAGATGAGGGTTTTTTTTTTTTTTGAGACAGAGCCTCAAGCTGTTGCCCTGGGTAGAGTGCTGTAGCATCACAGCTCACAGCAGCTTCCAACTCCTGGGCTCAAGCGAGTCTTCTGCCTCCACCTCCCAAGTAGCTGGGACTGCAGGTGCCCGCCACAACGCCTGGCTATTTTTTGGTTGCAGCCATCATTGTTGTTTGGAGGGTGGGGCTGGATTTGAACCTGACAGCTCAGGTGTATGTGGCTGGCGCCTTAGCTGCTTAAGCCACAGGCACTGAGCCTGTAGGTTTGTTCTTAAATTAAACGTTTACTTAAGTTGGAACAGGTACAATTGCCCACTACTTTTAATAGCCTCCATTTGTAAATGCAAGTCACATGTCAGACAGATATTTGTAACTCAGAGACTACCTGTATTATCACTCCTCTTGACCACATCTCAGACAAGCAAAACAGTGATAAAAAGCAACCAAGGGATTTCTTTCCAGGGTCACAAAGGATCACCCACTTAAAAAGAAGTGCACAACTAGAGCCTATCTTAAAAGCAGAGATCCAAAATAAACTACATTACAAAGATTGATCCAGTTTTACCTTGGGTGAACTTCTACCTAATCAGTTTTAGGGCTTCTTGTGCCTTCTTGTCCCTAGCCTACCCTGGAGCTGGACCACACCTACTGGTCATCCTTTTGGAAATGCAGAGACACCAAAGCCTTCGAAGCTTTAGATATGAATGAAGAGACCCCAGCCACTCAGAGATGAAAGACATATTTGCTTTTTGAACAAATCTCAATGTACTTAAACCAAACTTTTCTCTCACATAAAGGGAAATAATTGGGTCTAATGACAAAAATACCACACGATGATTTTCAAACATCATCATTGCCCATACTTCACATGCAAGTGAACACTTCTAACACTCAAAAAACAAGCTAAATGGCACCGCACAGATGTCTGTACTACAGTCCAACCATTTGTCCTCGAAAGGGAAACAAAACCAGGTTCATCTTATTAAGCGCCCACACAATCCATCTTTCTCACAGTCTCTTCAGTTCAGTAGTTACATCCAAAATATTTGCACAACTGGCATTAACAGTATGTAAAAAGCTCAATACTTGTTTTTAAAAAATACTCTGTGTATGTATGTATGTGTGTGTATATATCAGAAATAAAAGAAATCAGGTAGGCTTTGCATCACTTATCCTAGTAGGAAAAATAGTAAACTGCACAGTGTCAGTGTTTTAAAAAGGACAGGAACTTATCTGTGTTATCCACTACTCTATCCCCAACACCTAACTGAGCACCTGGCACACAAAAGGCAAAGTTAAATACCTGTCACATAAAGGAAACAATTCTGAAAATGGAGGGAAAGAAAAGTAAAGTGATAGAAAGCAAGAGACCTATGACCAGACATGTACTAATGTAAAAGACAAGACATAATCCTTTTGCTGACCAAAATCCTTACAAACAAATGTCTTCTTAGATACCGATCTATAAAAGTAAACAGCTTCTTCAGCAAATACTGGTACATCACTTTACAGTTCACGGAACACTTCATGCATCAGTTCTCTGCACTCTCACTACAACCTTGTGCAGTTAAGTACTACTGCCACTCCCATTTTATAAACAAGAAAACAATTAGCTGTGTAGAAGAACAAAGTGAAATCAGGTGCCTAGAGTTCAGCCATCTAAATTCAGTCCCTTTGCTCCTTCTACTGTACCATGTTACCAGGATGGAAAGTTGACAAGATGGAAGTTAACATTTGAGGTAGCATCTAGTTCTAAAGTTCTATCACTGTATGACTCCATGTTCCCATGTTTATTGAACTGGGACTCAGATATTCCAGTCTTCCTTAGTTTGGCCCAGATTCCAGATCGACCTTCCCAATGCATTTACCTCACAGGGCTGTTTTATTAAAATGGAATAATGTACATATATAGTAAAGTCATAGCATAATCCCTAGCACTTAATAGGCACTCAAGAAATGTTAGTTCCAAAAACACTTTTTTTCCCTCCCTCCTTCCTTGCCTCCTCTCTTACCCTCTCCTCCTTACAAAAAAAAAATGTTAGTTCCCTTCTGAATGCATAGGAACTTGCTACTTATATTACAGACAGAAAATTCTTTTTTTTTTTTGAAACAGAGTCTCTCTACGTCACCCTGGGTAGATTGCTATAGCATCACGGCTCTCAGCAACCTCAAACTCTTGGGCTTAAGTGATTCTCTTGCCTCAGCCTCCCAAGTAGCTGGGACTACAGGCATCCACCACAACACCTGACTATTTTTTGTTGTTGTTGTTGCCACTGTCATTGTTGTTTAGTAGGCAGGGCCCGGCTGGAACCTGCCAGCCTTAGTGTATGTAGCCGGCGCTGTAACCACTATGCTACAGGCGCCAAGCCATAAAAATTCTTATCATTCATGATTACCTTCAAAAATATATAAATACTGGCTCAGCACCCGTAGCACAGTGGTTACAGTGTCAGTCACTTACACTAAGGCTGGTGGGTTCAAACCCGGCCTGGGCCAGCTAAACAACAATGACAACGACAACAAAAAATAGCTGGGCATTCTGTCAGGTGCCTGTAGTCCCAGCTACTTAGGAGGCTGAGGCAAAAGACTGAGGTTGCTGCCACCTATGATGATTCTACAGTACTCTACCCAGGGCAACAGAGTATGACCCTGTCTCAAAAAATAAAATAAAATAAAATTTTCATTCTTTGATTGACTTGTTGGGATGCCTCAAAAATAAATAAATAAAGCTTTCATTCTATATTTCTGAGTCCTTAATTTCTTGTATTCTTTCATCACCTCTGAGCCCTGGGAAAGAACTCACGGTGTAGTTTGGGGCTGGTCCCCAACACTCCGTGGAGGAAAGGAAACCATTGGAAGAAGCAGTGCCATTCAAATGATGAGGAAGGAAATCCATTACCTCTAAATGCAGGGAAGCTGGAAGGGGGCCTGACCCAGAATGGAGTGTTTCCCATCCAACAGTTTGTCAGACAGCATAGCCAGCCACTCCAATAATGACTTTCTCTTCAGCAGTAACTCAGCCTTCAAACCCCGCACAGCAGTATGACTGTCCCCTGCCACAGCAGGGAGTGCAGCAGTAAATTCATGCAGCTCTCAGAATATTTCTCTGCTTTCTACAGGAGTTTATGGGCTCTCCCTGAATGGACAGTGGGACTTCTTTTGGGGAGATCAAGTTTAAATTTAAATGGAGTAAAAGTGCATACTAGGGTAATTGATTCTGTCTATCAA
>CAUYQV010108415.1:0-22473 GCA_963574575.1 Galagoides demidoff
AAAAAAAAAATAACAAGAGAAATCAATTTCTGATGATGTAAAGCTTGGAACTAAATAGGATCACTAGTATTTAAGTTGTTTCTCTGCTACTTACACAATTGCCCAAGGTCTGACACTACATATCAGGTTTGGCAGCCACAACGTTGCAGAGTCTGATACCTATAATATCATCACAAAATCATCAAATACCACGCAAGGGTGAAGGAAAAGAAAAATGGATGACCCTGGTTTGGATGTGCTAAGAGGAAAGGTAGCTAAATGAAAAGAAGCTGAACTGCAAAGGATGTCTAAGTATATAGCAAATAGCTGTCCTTCAGCTAACAGAAGACAACTAAAAGGATACTTGGTTTAATAAAGCATAACACAACGAGAAATTAAATATCAATAAGGCTGAATTTAACAAAACAGTTACCATTTATAATCAAAAATATTTTTGTAAAATTTTTTATGAATAGGTGATGTCACCCAGTTCTCTCCCCTAAAGAAAATCAATTTCTCATTTCCTTCCAAAGATACTTTACAAGTAAAAACACAAACTGCAAAACTTAAAGAATACCATATAATTTTATCTCTACATATGCTGTAATGCGGTTACCTCTTACGAGTGAGCTAAACAAGATATGCACAAAGATTTATGTACCAGGACGTGCATCATTACCTCAGAAAATGAAAAAAAAAAACTTTTTTAAAAAATTAAACAATAGCTGTATACATTAATGCAAACATGGGGTACAGTGTACAATTGTACAATTTGAAATAACTTTCATCAAACTGGTTAACATAGACTTTGTGTCATTTACTTATTGTGTTAAAACATTTATACTCTGGGTTCTAGAAAAATTCACTTGTACCCTTGTTAGACAGACCATATAGGTGATCTTTCCAATCACCCCCCTCCACCCATCTGCCCTTCTCCCCTTCCCTCTTCCACCCCCTCCCCATATTCTTGGGTTAGAATTAGGTTATAGCTTTCATTTGAGAACTATAGAAAAAGGAGTTGTTAATAACATTCAAGGTGTTCTGCTTTGGGTGTTGTTAATTTCAGTTCTTGAGATCATCCCTGAGCTATCTGGAAGTGGACCAGGACAGAACCTGGAGAATTTCAACACTGAGAGATGGGAATAGAAAAATAAGCTAAAAAAGAATTCAAAGGTTAAATCTACTAAGTGTTAGAATATAAATGTCTTAACACAATAATTAAGAAAATGCAATGAAGGCTATGTTAACTAGTTTGATGGAAGTATTTCAAATTGTGTACAAAACCAGCACATTATACCCATAATTGCATTAATGTGCACAGCTATGATTTAATAAAAAAATTAAAATAAAAAGAATTCAAAGGAAAAAAAATAGTCATGTGGAATTATATATAGGGGATTAAGTAGAAAGTCATAGGGGCCTAGTCAGAACTGGTGCCTAAGTGGTAATGCTAGACCAAGAAAGAGGTTCCCCAGGAAGATGAACCCTGGAAGGCTTTCAAACCCAGAAAGGAGGCAGGGTGGAGACAAAGACCAAATAACTTTTATTGGGCAACTTTCCCAAGCCAGCCTTAATGTCCCTAAGAACAATGGAGTCAAGTTCAGTTAACTAGTGTGACTAAATGTCAGGTTTCAGTTCTGAGAAACCCTTCTGTCCTTGGAAAACTTGGGCAGTTGGTCACCCTGGTTAACAAACACATCCTGAGTATCTGCTGTGTGTCACATGCTGTATTAGTATGATAGCACACAGAGTAGGCTCTTGTACAACACACAACCTAGAGAGGAAAAAATTAGTTACAAGTGCTTAAAACTTGTGGAAAAGTAGGTTGGGATTCCTCTGTCAATGCCAAGGGTAAGTTAAAGGAAGGTAGTTTAAATGTTGCTTAGGCTAGGGATGGAAAATAAAAAGCAAAAAACTCTCTTAGCAAAATAAGGCTATCATGTGCATTTATAAGAGTATATAAATAGAAAATAATATTAATTTCTTGTATCAAATGGAGAAGAGCAGGAGTCCCCACCCCCATATAAGTTTCCTGGGGCTGCTGTAACAATTTATCACAACCTAGGTGGCTTAAAATCACATACATTTATTTTCTTACAGTTCTAGAAGTCTAATAACTGAGATGTTGGTAGAGCTGCACTCCCTCTGGAGGTTCCAGAAAGATTCTATTCCTTACCCTTCCCAGCTTCTGGTGACTATTGGCATCTCCTGGCATTCCTTGACTCATAACTGCATAACTCCAAAAAAAGAATGAGATGAAATATTACAGACCAATAAAGAATGTGATGATATATTCAAAGTGCTGAAAGGAAAAAAAAAACCTGTCAATCAAAAATTATGCCCAGCAGAACTGTTCTTTCCAAGATGAAGCAGAAATGGTCTTTTCAGAAGGAATTCATCATCACTATCCTGGCCCTCCTCCAAGAAATGCTTAAGGAAATTCTACATCTGGAAGCAAAAGGGCAATATCTTCCATCATGAAAATACATGAACCTATTAAATTCACTGGTATAACAGATACATAAATGGGAAGGAGAAAGGATCAGATGTTACAACTGTAGAAAAATCACCAAATGGAAAAGATAAAATAACAGAGGAATAAAGGGTACACAAAAACAACTGGAAAACAATTAACAAAATGACAGAAATAAGTCCTCATGTGTCAACAACAACCTTGAAGGTAAATAGTATAAATTCCCCCAATTAAAAGTATATTCAAAGCTACCCTTGAGTGTTAAAAATTATAGAGAGAGTCTGGCTAGATGGATTAATTTGGAAAATATCCAACTACATACTACCTAAAAGAAACTCACTTCACCTGTAAAAACACAAAATAGATTGAAAGTGAATGTATGGAAAAAGATATTCCAAGAAAATGAAAATCAAATGAGAGCAAGAGTAGCTATATTTATATCAAATAAAATATATGTTAAGGAAAAAATCACAAAACAAAGGTTATTATATAATGATAAAGAGATCAATTCAACAAGAGGATACAAGAATTATAAATATGGATGCACCCAATACCAGAACACCCAGGTATATAATGCAAACATTATTAGAGCTAAAAGGATAGATAGACCTTGATACAATAATAGTTGGGGACTTCAACAGCCTCTATCAGCATTGGACAGATCATCTGCATAGGAAACCAACAAAGAAACATTGGATTTAAACTGCACTATAGACCTACCAGACATTGTCAGAACATTTCATCCAACAGCAGCAGAATACATTTTTCTCCTTACAACATAGAACAATCTCCAGGATAGACCATATATTAGACCACAAAACAAGTCTCAATAACTTTTTAAAAATTGAAATAATATCAAGTCTCTTTTCAGACCACAATGTAATGAAACTATAAATCAATAACAAAAGAAACTTTAGAAACTGTAAAAATGCATGAAAATTTAAATAACATGCTCTTGAGCAACCAATGGGTCAATGAAGAAATTAAGAAGAGAATAAAAAAAGAATCTTAAAAGAAACAAAAGTAGAAACACAATATATCAAAATAAATAAATGAGATACAGCAAAAATGGTGCTAAGTTTATAGAAATAAATGCCTACATCATAAAAGTAAAAAGAGTTCAAATAAACAATTTAATGATGCATCTCAAAGAACTAGAAAAGTAGGAATAAACCAAAACCAAAATTAGTAACAGAAGAGAAATTAAGGTTAGAGAAGAACTAAGTCAAATAAAGACCAAAAATACATATATATGTAAAAGATTAACAGAATGAAAATCAATAAACCATTAGCTAGATTAACTAAGAAAAAGAGAGAAGACACAAATAAATAAAATCAAAACTAAAAGAGGAGACATTACAACTAATATCACAGAAAGATCATTAAAGACTATTATAAACAATTATACACCAACAAATTGGAAAATATAGGGGAAATGGATAAATTCCACATATAACCTACCAAAATTGAGCCAGGAAGAAATAGAAAACTTGAACATATCAATAATGAATAAAACAATTGAATCAGTAATTTAAAAAAAAAAATCTCTCAACAAAGAAAACTCCAGGACAAAATAGCTTAATTGCTGAATTCTACCAAACTTTTTTTTTTTTTTTTGGAGATAGTCTCACTATGTTGTCCTTGGTAGAGTGCTATGGTGTCACAGCTCACAGTAACCTCAAACTCTTGGGCTTAATTGATTCTCTTGCCTCAGCCTCCCGAGTAGCTGGGACTACAGGCACCCGCCAAAACGCCTGGCTATTTTTTGTTGCAGTTGTTGTTGTTTAGCTGGTCCTGGCTAGTTTCAAACCTGCCAGCCTTCTGTGTACGTGGCTGACACTGTAATCATTGTGCTACGGGCACCGAGGCTCTACCAAAATACTTTTTTTTTTCTGCAGTTATTGGGCAGGCCTGGGTTTGAACCAGCACCCTACTCCTTTGAGCCACAGGCACCACCTGGCTCTACCAAACTTTTAAAGAAGAACTAACATTTATCATTCTCAGACTATTCCAAAAAAATGAAGAGTGAATTCTTCCTGACTTATTCTGTGAGGCCAGCATTACCCAAATGCCAAAACCAGACACGGACACAACAAAAATAATAATAATAAGGCCAGGTGTAGTGGCTGACATCTGTAATCCTAGCACTCTGGGAGGCCAAGGTGAGTGGATAGCTTGAGCTAACGAGTTCAAGACCAGTCTGAGCAAAAGCAAGACCTCATCTCTACTAAAAACAGAAAAACTGAGGCAAGAGAATTGCTTGAGCCCAAGAGTTGGAGGTTTCTGTGACCTATGATGCCTATGACACTATAGCATTCTACCCAGGGTGACAGCTTGAGACTCTGTCTCAAAAACAAATAAATAAATACTAATAATAAGAAGAAGAAGAAGAAAACTATAGGCCAATATTCCTGATGAACTTAGATGCAGAATTTCTCAACAAAATACTATCAAATCGAATTCAACAGCACATTGAAAAGATTATATATTATAATCAATCGAATTCAACAGCACATCAAAAAGATTATACATCATAATCAAGTGAGATTTATATCAGGGATGCAAGAGTGGTTCAACATATGCAAACCAATAAATGTAATACATCATATCAACAGAATAAAAGACAAAAAACCACATGATTATTTCAATAAATGCAGAAAAATCAATTGATAAAAGGCAACATACCTTCATGATAAAAATGCTTCATAAATTAGGTGTAGAAGGAATATACAGTAATGATAAAGGCCATATATAACAAATACACAGCTAACATTATACTAAATAGGGAAAAGCTTAAAGTTTTTCTGTAAAAACCATAACAACTGTTTCTCTGCCTTTCCCTAACAACTTAGAATCTACAGAGGGACACAAAAATAAATAAATAAATAACAAGACAAAAATGCCTACTTTTGCCACTCTTACTCAAATTAGTACTGGAAGTCCTAGCCAGAACAATTAGTTAAGAGAAAGAAAGAGGATCCAAACTGGTAAAGGAAGTCAAATTGTCCCTTTTGGCATATGATGTGATGTTACATGTAGGAAAACCCAAAGATTCTGCCAAAAAACTCTTAGAACTAACAAATAAATTCAGTAATGTTTCAGGATACAAAATCACTATACAAAAGGCAATTGCATTTCTATATACCAATAACAAACTACCTGAAAAAAAAATCAATTTTGTTTACAATAGCTACCAAAAAAAAAAAAAAAAAATACAGGGAATAAAATTAAACAATGAGGTAAAAGATCTCTATAATGAAAACTACCAAACACTGAGGAAAGATATTGAAGGGGACACAAAAAATAGAATGACCTCATATTTATGGATTAGAAGCATAACATTGCTCAAATGACCATCCTATCCAAAGAAATTTCCAGAATTAGTGCAATCCCTATCAAAATACCAATGACATGCTTCACAGAAATAGAAAAAAGTCCTAAAATTCATATGGAACCACAAAAAAGCCTGAATAGCCAGAGAAATCCTGAACAAAATGAGCAAAGCTTGAGGCATAACACTATCCAACTTCAAATTATACTACAAAGCTATAATGACCCAAATAGCATGGTACTACTATAAAAACAGACAGATAGACTAGTAGAGCAAAATAGAAACCCCAAAGTAAATCTGTGTATTTATAGCCAACGGATTTTTTTTTTTTTAGAGGCAGAATCTCACTTTGTTGCCCTGGGTAGAGTGCTATGGCATCACAGCTCACAGCAACCTCCAACTCCTGGGCTTAGGTGATTCTCTTGCCTCAGCCTCCCATGTAGCTGGGACTACAGGTGCCCAACACAACGCCCAGCTATTTTTTTTGTTGCAGTTTGGCCAGGGCTGGGTTTGAACCCTCCACCCTTGGTATATGGGGCCGGTGCCCTACTCACTGAGCCACAGGCACTGCCCTGGCCAACTGATTTTTGACATAAGCACCAAGAACATACATGGAGGAAAGGAAAGCCTCTTCAAAAAATGGTGCTATAGGCTCAGCACCTGTGGCTCAAGTGGCTAAGGCACCAGCCACCTACGCCTAAGGTGGCGGGTTCGAATCCAGCCCAGGCCTGCCAAAACAACAATGACGGCTGCAACCAAAAAATAGCCGGGCATTGTGGCAGGTGCCTGTGGTCCCAGCTA
The DNA here is from genome assembly GCA_963574575.1 of Galagoides demidoff. Taxonomy (NCBI): domain Eukaryota; kingdom Metazoa; phylum Chordata; class Mammalia; order Primates; family Galagidae; genus Galagoides; species Galagoides demidoff. Next base: position 6,585 of record CAUYQV010108415.1, read on the forward strand.
CTTGGGAGGCAGAGGCAGGAGACTTGCTTGAGCCCAGGAGTTGGAGGTTGCTGTGAGCTGTGATGCCACGGCACTCTACCCAGGGGGACAGCTTGAGGCTCTGTCTCAAAAAAAAAAAAAAAAAGGTGCTAGGAAAACTGGATGTCCCCGTGTTAAAGAATGAAACTAGGCTCCTGTCTCTCACCATACATAGAAATCAATTCAAAATAGGTTAAAGACTTTAATGTTAGACCCAAAACTCCAAAATTTCTGGAAAAATAATAAAGGAAATATTTTAGGACATTGGTCTAGGCAAAGATGTTATGGGTAAGACTTCAAAAGCACCAGCAACAAAAGCAAAAATAAGCAAAGGGTATAAGCAAAATAAGCAAACTAAAAAGCTTCTGCACAGCAAAGTAAATAATCAACAGAGTAAAGAGACCACCTATGGAATGCAGAAAATATTTGCAAACTGTTCATCTGACAAGGGTTTACTATCTAGTATATACAAGGAACTTGAACTCAAAAGCAATAAAACAAATTATCTGATTAAACAATGGACAAAGGACCTGAATAGACATTTCTCAAAAGAAAACATACAAATGGCCAAAAAGTATATGAAAAAATGCTCAACATCACTAACTATCAGAGACATTAAAATCAAAACCACAGTTAGAATGGCCATTATCAAAAAGACAGATAATACACTGGGCATGGTAGCACACTCCTATAGTCTCAGGTACTTAGGAGACTGAAGCAGGAGGATCACTTGAGGATCACTTGAGTTCAGGACCAGCCTGGGCAATATAGCATGTCTCAAAAAAAAAAAAAAAAAGAAAGAAAGAAAAGAAAAGATAAAGATAAAAATAAACAAATGATCATTGGTAAGGATGTGGAGAAAGGGCACTCTTACATACACTGTTTATTGAAATGTAAATTAGTACAGCCATTATGGTTAACAGTAATGGAGTTTCCTAAAAAAAAAAAACACTACAACTACCATATGACCCAGAATTCCCACTAGTGGTAATTACCCAAACCCAAAGGAAAAGAAATCAATATATCAAATAAATAACTGAACTTCCATGTTTATTATAGCACTATACATGATAGTCAAGATACAGAATCAACCTAAGCGCCCATTGGCAAATGAATGCATAAAGAAAGAAAACCTGGTATATATACACAATGGAATACTATTTGGCCATTTAAAAGAATAAAATCAGCTCGGCGCCTGTGGCTCAATCGGCTAAGACGCCAGCCATGTACACCTAAGGTGGAGGGTTTGAATTCCCAGTCTGGGCTGCCAAACAACAATGATGGCTGCAACCAAAAAATGGCCAGGCGTTGTGGCGGGCGCCTGTGGTCCCAGCTACTTTGGAGGTGGAGGCAGGAGACTCGCTTGAGCCCAGGAGTTGGAGGTTGCTATGAGCTGTGATGCCATGGCACTCTACCCAGGGGGATAGCTTGAGGCTCCGTCTCAAAAAAAATAATAATAATAATAAAATAAAAGAATAAAATCCTGTCATATGTATCTACCTGAATGAAACTGGAGGTCATTATGTTAAGTGAAGTGAGCCAGACACTGAAAAACAAATACAACATGATCTTACTCATATGTAGTGGCTAAAAATACTGTATTGAGTTCATAGAAGTACAGTAGAATTAGGGTTATTAGAGGCTGGGAAGAGCAATGGGGAGGGGAGATTGGAAAAAGGGATAGTGAGAGGTTATTTAACAATACAAAATCACAGCTAGATAGGAGGAATAAGTTCTAGTGTTTGCTAGCACTGTAGAATGACTATCATTAACAATTTATTGTATTATCTTCAAATAGCTTGAAGAAAATATTTTGAATGCTCCTAATGCAAAAAGTATGATAGATGTTTGAGGCAATGGGTCTACTAAAAACCCTGATTTGATTGTTATACATTGCATACCTGTATCAAAAATCACTTACTATTCTATAAATATGTGTAATTATTACTTGTCAATTAAAAATAAAATAAAATAAGGTGGGCGCAGTGGCTCATGCCTGTAATCCTAGCACTCTGGGAGTGCAAGCCAGGCAGATTGCCTGAGCTCAGTATTTTGAGACCAGCCTGAGCCAGAGTGAGACTTGGTCTCTAAAAATAATAGCTGGTTGTTGTGGTGGGTACCTATAGTCCCAGCTACTTGGGAGGCTGAGGCAAGAGCATCACTGGAGCCCAAGAGTTTGAGGTTGCTATGAGCCTTGATGCCATGGCACTCTACCAAGGATGACAAAGTGAGAATCAGTCTCAAAAATAAATAAATAAAATATACATTTATCATTGCATTTAGGGCCTGCCCGGGTAATCCAAGACAGCATCATCTCAAGATCCTTCAATTAATTTCATCTGTAAAGACTCTTTTTCCAAATAAGGTTACATTCATAGGTTCTGAGGGTTAGAACATAGACTCATCTTTTTGGAAGCCACAAGTCATTATATAATATAATCTGAGTCCACATTCCCCTCATAAGTGTTACAAGGGACAAGAAAAGTCTCCTACCCTGACAGTGCCCACCTTGCCTTAGCCCCAGCTGCACATAAATGGAAAAGCCATTGATAGGCCCTCCACATATGGTTGTCTAATTTGTGCACTGCAGAAAAGTCCTTGGGTAAGGGTCAATTGGGGGGAGGATGCTAAAACCCAGCCCAGTCTCTGCGAGTCAAACCGTGCCTGGTCAGCGCCACACCCACTGGGAGAAAGGCGTGTCTTTTTCTTCCCTCAAAGGTGCTACTCACTTCCCAAGCAGTGTGCCCATGCAGAGGGGGCTCTTTTGTTCTGATTTGAATAAAGGCCCCATATAGGCTGAGAAAGACCCATTGACATTCAGTACCTCAATTGTGTTTGCCAGTGGCCACTTAGAGGTAATGGTACAAAATATTTGCTAGAATGTTTTGGAACTGTGCAAAATTTGCCAACACCCAGAGAGATTGGGAAAGGACTGATTTTTTTTTTATCATTTCTACAGGAAGCAGTGGCACAAAGAGGAAAACAACAGGTAGTGAGTTAAAGGGAGAAAGTTTCTAGAAACAGAGGGAGAAAAGGAATAGATGCCGTAGGTACCCCAGGCTTGGACAGCCTTGTGAGAACCCACGCCACGGCCCCCAAGCAGCAAGGCCTGTTTATGGTAGGAGGGAGTAGACCCAGGCTGAGGCCCAGACCCACCCAGCTCTGCCACCAGGTGGGCTCTCTAAGATTTTGAAGTAATTAACAGAGTCTGCCCAAACTTTCATCTGGGATCCAACATGTCCTCTCTGTGCTGTGGTATTGAAATCAGATGGAGAAGGGCGGTGGCACCCTCATTGTGGCCATCTTTGTGTCCACAGGCCGTGACCCACTTGGAGGAAGAGTTCGATCAAGCCCCCACGTTGACCTGCCCAGAGACAGGGAAGACACCCATCCTGTAGAAGAAAGGGACACAGAAAGGGAGCCCCATTCTCTGCAGACCCTGAAATCCCTCAGGTATGTGCAATTCACAAAGCCCTTCTACATCCACTACTTTACTGAATCCTCACAGCAATGTCCTATGACAAGGGCATTTTACAGATCTGGAAAATAAGTTTCAGAGCGATGAAGGTCTTGCTCAGAGACAGGGCTTCAATTACCGTTGCCATTCAGAGGAGTGGTTTTCCCATTCTGGTCCTTCTGTGTGAGACATTGCAGGAATCTCATCTAAACTTCCCCCTTGCCAAGGTCTCAGGTGTACCACTTAACCCCACTCTGGCATTTTCTCTGTAAATAAAAAGGGATAACAATTATCTTGCCCATGATGTCACTGTGGACTGGCCAATAAAAATGATTAAAAAGCAATTGCCAACAATCGAAATCAAACACATAATAAGAGATTAAGTAACTGTGTTCTGCTAACTTCCACGGGAATTTAGATATAATTAAAAAAAAAACAAAACAGTCCCTGGATACCTAAATGAGTTAGAGGGAGTCATTAGTGAGATAGAAAGAAAAGTAGTTTTATTTTCTTGATGGTTTTATTAATAAGAAAGAGAGTAGATGTGTATTGTTTATCAAAAAATGAGATTTTTTTTAGGAACATATGGCAAATTAATCATTAAGACTCTCTTATGGCTCAGATCCACTTAATATGTTCTCTGTGGTGTGTGTACAACAAACCTGCAAAATTACATTACGGTGACTATTAAATGATTCATCAGGGTCACTTCCCCAGTAGATTTAGAATCTGGTGCTTATTCATGCTTCTCCGTCAGTAAGCTTTATTATCTCAACTGTGTTTGCCAGTGGCTAATTAGAGGTGATGGTACAAGCTAATTGCTAAAATTTTTCAGAACCATCAAAGTATTTATTTTGAGAGCAGGGAAAAATTACAGTTCCATCTTTGGCAGCAGAAGGGATGCATTGTGATTTTAACAAATGGTGTATCCGATGGTCCTTAAGAGTTCAGTAGCAGTTTAATATGCAAAGTGGTTGGCTGACAGTGTGGACCTGGAGCTGAGATGCTATTATTGCTCCTGGTACCCAGGAGTACTTAGGCTACAGCTGGGCTCATGCTTTGTGGCTTTAAATTCCCATTGCCTGGGTCTGATCCATGTAGACATTTTTTTCTCTTATAACCCTTAACCATAGCAAGATAGCAAAAGCCTGGGGGGTGGCAAATTGAACCAGGCTCACAGGGGATAGCAGAGATAGGCAAGACCAGAGCAATAAGCTCCAGGTGATTTTTTTTAAGTGCAATCTAGTAGGCAAAGAGCAGAGGAAAGTTGTTTGACAGTAGGGCACAAAGACAAGGGATCCAGGAGAAGCAATGATTGGTAATTCTTTTTTTTTTTTTTTTTTTTTTTGAGACAGAGCCTCAAGCTGTCCCCCTGGGTAGAGTGCTATGGCATCACAGCTCACAACAACCTCCAACTCCTGGGCTCAAGCGAGTCTCCTGCCTCTTCCTCCCAAGTAGTTGGGATCACAGGCACCCGCCACAACGCCCAGCTATTTTTTGGTTGCAGCAGTCATTGTTGTTTTGGCGGGTCCGGGCTGGATTCAAACCCGCCACCTTGGGTGTATGTGGCTGGCGCCTTAGCCACAGGCACCGAGCCAATGGTTGGTAATTCTTAAGCTGACAGCTCACCAGATAACTGCTTTTACACCACTTTCTCCTTCGTGAAGTTCTGTTGGGTCGAGCAGCACCCAATACACGCAGGACCCACTCCCCCTTCCAGTGTGCCTGCCCACTGAGGGAGGATGGAAATAGAAATTGCAATTCCTTGCTTGTAGTTAGGGTTTGCTACGCAAATTTGATTCTGCCAATCGAATGCACTCCTGCCAGATCTGAACATAGTAGAGGCCATTTTCCCATTTTCACCATTACTCTAGGCAAGAAAATTCATGGGGATAAAGGACTGTGGCAGCCAGAGGAATGCCCCTCTCACTTCTGCACTGCAAGGATGGGGATCCACTAGCAGCCCTGCTACGGTGCTCTGAGGTCCACGTGCACATTTCCCCCACTGAGCCCACACGTCTCACAGGCTGAGACAGGCTGGGACCAAGCATGGAGGAGAAACATGGGCTCCTCCAGCAGGTGACTTTGGCCCAATGGGTCTCCATGTGCTTTGCTGAACATTCCTAGGGTCATATCTCTGACAGATCCGGGTCAGAAGAAAGAATCTGGTTGAACATTGCCTTTGGCGGCCTGACACTCTCCCCTGGGATCTCTTGAAGGCAGGGGTATTGGCATCATTTTGTACTTTCCACACTGTGAAAGAGAGAAATAGGTACAGAGTCTATTACCTACCTGCTTTATTTATCGTTAGTTTGGTTTTGAATTAATAGTGGTAATGACAGCTATTATTAGTTGAATACCTAATCTGTATATCAGACATTTTACATTATGCCCCACTAAATGTAATATCTCACAAGAAAGCAAGTCTTATTAAAGCAGCCCCATTTTTCCAGATAAAAACATTGATGCTTCAAGCTTTGCAATTTTCCCAAAGTCACCAGGACAGGGTCTCTTACCTGATTCACTGTGCAGGGATCACATGCCACATGCCAAGCTCAGAATGGTACACAGGTGATTTTATGTGTCCTTCACTAAAAAGGCAATGCCAACACCAGGAGTTCAGCAGGGACAGGGTTGGCTTCGATGCATCCAATTAAGAAAGCTTCGGGTTGAGTTCCTTTCCAATATCATTGTCATATCTATAGTAATTAAGATTGCCAGACAAAATACAGGACACCTAATGAAATTTAAGTTTCACATAAACAACAACAAACACTTTGTTAGCGTATGTTCCCAGCAATATCTGGGACATGCTTGTATGGAAAAAATGATTTATCATTGATCTGAAATTCAAATTTCATTAGGTGTCCTTTATTTTTATTGGCTAAATCTAGCAACCCTAACTGATTAAGCAGCCGCTCCCTATGAAGCAGGAAGACTGTTGCCCAAAGTCATGAGGCAAAAAATGAAGCACTCTTAGAAAAAAAGATAACAACAACGAGAGACAATTTACTGAGCACCTTCTGCATGGTGCACATTGTTATAATGTTGTTATAACAGTTTGTGACATTGTTATAAAGTCTTGCAGGTAATAACTCACTCTAAACTTACAACAAAAAAGGAGGATGGCCCAGCACTATTATCCTCATCTTGCAGACAAGTGAGACACAGAAACTTGCCCACAGACAACTAGTGAGCAGAACGGGTGGAGTCAAACCATGACCCATGACCTTCACTTCTAGATACAAGGTGATTAAACACCATCCCCCACAAGAGCAGGCTCAATTTGCCAAATTATAAAAGCAGTATTCGACTCAGATGACATAAACTTTATAGATTCCCTCTTCATTTGTTTTTCCCTCCTTAACTAATAATCCAGACCCCATTTTTCTCCAAATAGGCAATAATCACACCCTGGTCTGTCAGTAATCTCACCAATTTGAAAACTATGTTTTCAAAATACAACTTTATTATTTAAAAAGTATTGTATGGTAATGTTTTTAAATTTTGAAATACAAAAAGTAAAACAGAAAAGTACATAAAGTACAAAGAAACTTAAAATCATCTTCATTTTTATTGTTTTATTTTTTTTCTTTGAGACAGAGTCTCACTATGTTGTCCTCGGTTGAGTGCTGGGACATCACAGCTTACAGCAACCTCAAACTCTTGGGTTTAAGTGATTCTTTTGCCTCAGCATCTCAAGTAGCTAGGACTACAGGTGCTTGCCACAACACCAGGCTATTTTTTGATTGCAATTGTCATTGTTGTTTACCAGGTCTGGGTATGAACCCACCAGCCTCGATGTATATGGCCAGCACGTTACTCAGCTATGGGCACTGAGTCTTCATTTTTATCATTAATGAATGTACTTTATAGCATTTCAACCTACCTGTGTATGAACACATACATATTTTATTTGCTTTTTCAGACAAAATCTGAATCTTGCTATACATGTTCTGTTGTGACTGCAATTAACAATACATTGTGAACAACTTTTCTTTTCCCTAAGTGAGCTTTGAAAATAGTATAGATTGAATCATGTCTCCCCTAAAATTCCTATATTGAAGCCCAATATGATTGTATTTGGAGGAAGAAGTAATTAAGGTTAAATGAACTCGTAATACTGGAACCCTAATTCCATAGGGATAGTGTTGTCCTCAGCCTTTACACCTATAATCTCAGCACCCTGGGAGGCCAAGATGGAAGGATTGCTTGAGATCAGGAGTTTGAGACCACAGGAATAGTGTCTTTAAAGAAGAGACAACAGACAGCTGTCTTCTTGGCTTGCAGGAAGGCAGCCATCTGCACGCCAGGAAGAGAGCCCTCACCACAAATAAGCCTTGCTATTTCTTGATCTAGGGCCTCCAATTTCCAGAACTAAGAGAAAATAAATGTGTCATTTAAGCCACCCAATCTGTGGCCTTTTGTTATGGCAACCCAAGCAGACTGGTGTAGAGAACATGGATTTTTTAGGACGAATACTCCATCTGACAGAAATACCAAAATTTACTCAACCAAAGTACCAAATTTGGACTTTAATAAGTTTAACACCTATAAGTAATCTTTCCCAGACGTACATTAGGATAGATTTCTAGAGCCAGAGTCACTGGTGGGGTGACCAATTGCTCAGTTTGCTCTGGAATATCTTGGGTTTTACACTGAAAGTCCTATATTTTGGGAAACTCCTCTGCCTGGGCAAACCACATATCTCTAATCAAAGGCAAGGTACTTCCTAGTATCTTCCTATACTTACTGCTAGATCCTCCACAAAATGTGTGCTAACTTCCGTACCCACAACATGAGAAGTTTCTCTTTGAGGTATAGTACTTTATCTGTAATTTGCATGAACATACTTCAGCATAGATAGTGTGATATATAAGGTGTAAATTAAAAGTAATCTATACCTTAGAAAGAGTTAATTAATATGTGAAGTACCTAATCAGGAATCACATTTTGGAGGTAGTTGGTTAGCATTTGAAAGACCCTAATCAGGAGCCCCTACTCCAATTCCTGCCACAAGCACTCAGACAAGTGCCTGCTTTAAATACCACTAGGTGAAGCTGCATATTGAGCTTGCTAATTAGCATAATGGATATTAGAAATGGATATGAAACGTAATGGATATGTTTCATTGGAGAAAGGAAAGCTATTTGAAAAACATTTTGCCTTGCGTTAAGCAAAAATTTTGAAAAATCTGCCATCAAAACCCAGCAAGCAGCCTAACACCTTTGGAGTTACACTTTAGGAGGGTAGAGAACTTCAATTGATTCCATCACCCTTGCATTTTTCAGAATATTATAAAGGTTTGGAAAAGGGGGATGCATTTTAGAGTTACCACAATGACCAGAGGAGTTACCACAATGATCACAGTCCTGGGTGGCCGGCAGGATTCAGTGCCTGGGGCAGGGCTAAATGTCCTACACTGCTCAGGTCAGTCCAGCACCCAAAATGCCCAGGATGATAAAGAAGCTTCTAACTCATGGTGAGAACCCTGTGACATTCTTTCTCCAAAGTAAACTTTGCAGTTTCAAGAACTCCTGGACAGAGGATCAGTGGGCTAAGAAGACAAAACAGCTGATTTTTGCGTCTCATTGTTGATATTGTTTGGAGGCCTTTCGTTTTTCCCTCATTTTTCTTATTGTAAAATGCAGCTGGGAGTACAAAGGCCTGAAAACCAGGAGCTCTGATGTGGAGGGAAGAAGATAGATGGCCTAGCTTAAAGAGAGGGAAAGAGGTGGGAGAAGAGAAAGGGCAGAGGAGAGAGAAACAGAGGTAGAGAGAGAGAGAGAAAAAAAAAGACAAGTTGCAGAGAAGTTGTATTTATTCCCCCACCTTTTCATTCTATCTGAGCCCTCAGTGGATGGTGTGATTCCCACACACATGGTGAAGGATATCTGAGTCCACTCATTCAAATGCTAATCTCCTCTGGAAAGACCTTCACAGACACACTCAGAAATTACATTTTACCAGCTACTGGCCATTCCTTAGCCCAGTCAAGCTGACACATAAAATTAACCATCACACCTGTCCACAGGGAACCCCAAAGTGGGGAAGGAACAGACCTGGGCTCATGACTTTATTTAAAAGAAGTTTGGGATGCGAAGGTCAGAACTGGGACTGGGAGAGAAGGAGAGTCAGCCATAGGAGACTGTTGGATGCCCCTGTTGACCAGACCTGGAACCCTACAGGAAGCTGAACCAGCCCCTCCCAATCCTCAGGGTGGGAAAAGCCTCACATCACACAAGTGGGCAAGCCACAGGAACTGCTGATCTCACAGGGCTCTTATATCTCAACTGCCTGCCTTCTCCCACACTGTCTATACATGGTGCCTGACTCCAGTTGCGTATTAGAATCATGTGTAAAGGGTTAAGACACCAGTGCTTGGGCATAGATTCTGATTTATTTGCTCTGGGGTTAGATCTAAGCCCCCCCCCTTTTTTAAGTTTCCCAGGTAATTCTAGTGGACAGAATGTGCTAAGATACTCACAATTGACTTAGAATACCTTAGCATGGACTATATAGTGTTGTTATGGTTTGGGATTAGGCCAATAGTTCTTGACAAGGACTATATGGTGAAGTCACCTAAGGAGCTTTAAAAAAAAATACCAAGGTCTGGGTCCCACCTCCAGAGATTATGATGTCATGGGTCTGCAGATGCAGCAATGGATTTTAAAAAGTCCTTCCCAGTGATTACAATAGAGGTCAAGATGAGGCCCACTGGATCAAGTTCTAGTCTAGAACCTGACAGTATAAATAAATATGCAAAGTTCAGAGATGGTCAAATGACATTCTAATCTAAATATTCTCTCTTCAAGAGGGAAATACTGCACATCCTTCTCTGTCCCCATCTTAATCAAAAATCAATGTTTTACAAATTAGTGTACTGGACATTGAAATTAGGTTTTTTATTTATTTATTTTTGAGACAGAGTCTTTCTGTGTCACCCTCAATAGAGTACAATGGCTTTACAGCTCACAGCAACCTCAAACTCTTGAGCTTAAGCAGTTCTCTTCCCTCAGTCTCACAAGCAGCAGGGCCTACAGGCACCCACCACAACACCAGCTACTTTTTTGTTATTGTAGTTGTCACTGTTGTTTAGCAAGCTGGGGCTGGGTTCAAACCTGCCAGTTCTATTGTATGTGGCTGGCGCCCTACGCACTAAGCAATGGGAGCCACCAAAACTAACATGGTGAGTCCTGAGACCCAGGGCTCATGGCTGGCAACTCTCACCCAGCTCCGGTGACCCACAGTCCCTGCAACTACTGCTAGTCTACTGCAACCCTTGAGGCCCCTGAGGCCAGCAACTCTGCCCTCCAGCTTCCCACCAGATTCCTGTGGCCTGAGGACAGGGGTCAGCGTCTCCACCCTCAGGTTCCCCACCTCGCTACTATGACCATTGCAGCTGGTGGCAATGCCCTCCAGCTCCCCACTGGCTCCTGTGACCTGCACATAGCAGTACCTCAGACCAGGGCACCATCCCTGACAGTAGTGGCAGCTCCACAGTCCCTTCCACTGGGATCAAATTGAACTGCCAGTTGACCCCACTGCCTAGATGCTGAAGACCTTTTGAACTCTCCCACCTGATCGATGTTTGTGTCAACTGGAATAATTGGTTTGGAACTCTTGACCTGAGCTGATCACCTGGGGACCTACCAAGGTTGTACCCTGGTTGTGTTGTTGTGGGAGTGTAGGATTCTCCCCTTCCAGTTGTCACCTGTGGGGGTGAGGGGGGCAGTGTCTTAGTTGCTTATATATCTCCACAGCTGAAATTTCAGCCCAAAGTCACTGATTCACGAGGATTGAACAGAGACTAGCTGAATACCAGTCAGTGCCATACAGCCCCACCACACCAAGCAGGTGCCCAGAGTTTCAGGCAGTAGTTCTGAATGGGACCATTGTAAAGCTCTAAGGGAAAAGCCACAATCACCAGTCCCAGTTCTTTAGTAAAGGGCTGGTTAATTACAACTCCAGAAGCCCTCAATTCAATTTCATCTTACCAGCTTCTCTACTCAAATGGTGAAAAATAATCATGGGGTGGAATCAGTGGAAAAACTGGCAACATGAATAATTGGAGATCAACGCCCCTAACAAAGGAGACACAACAGAAGATCCCATTCATAAACAAATGGCTGATAGGTCAGAAATCAAATTCAGAATTTGGATTGCAAATAATATTAACAGTATGGAGGTAAAGGTTGAATTAGAAATTTGAGGAACAATTCAAAAGTTGTCTCAAGAATTCAATGAATTCAGAGACAAAATCACCGAAGATTTTGAGACATTGAGGCAAGAACTTGCAGCCCTTCAAGATCTGAGAAATACAATAGAAGCCCTCAGTAACAGAATGAAGCAGGCAGAAGAAAGGATCTTTGACACTGAAGACAAAGCGTTTGAATTCTCCCAAATGTTAAAAAAGGAAAAGAAGTGGAAAGCAAAAATGGATCATTCCCTGAGAGAATTGTGGGACCACATCAAAAGAGCAAACATTCGCCTCATAGGAATCCCTGAAGGAGAAAAGGATGGTCCGAAAGCCCCAGATACTGTACTCCAAGACACAATTGAGGAGAAATTCCCAAGCATGGCAAGAGATATTGAAATTCAGGTAGCAGTTTCAGAACCTCAGCATGATTCAACCCAAATAAAGCATCTTATAGACACATTGTAATTAGCTTCACCAAAGTTAATATGAAGGAAAAAATCCTACAAGCAGTCAGACATAAGAAAATCATAACCTACAAGGAGAAGAATATTAGAATGACTGCAGATCTCTCTGCTGAAACTTTTCAAGCCAGAAGAGGATGGTCAATGACCTTCAATCTCTTAAAACAAAACAACTTTCAGTCCAGGATCTTGTACCCAGCTAAATTGAGCTTCATTTATGATGGAGAAGGTAAATACTTTAATGACATACACATGTTGAAGAAATTTGCCATAACCAAACCAGCTCTTCAGGATATCCTCAGACCCATCCTCCATAATGACCAGCACAATGCTCTACCACCAAAGTAAACTCACTCTGAAATTCTTAACCAAAACCCAATTTCCACAGCAGTGAAAAGACTCAAAATGTCCACTGGACTTTTGAAAAAGTTGACACCCAAAATACTACCAGGCTTATCAATATTCTAAATTAATGTGAACAGTTTAAACCATCCTCTTAAGAGGCACAGGTTGGCTGACTGGATACAAAAACTCAGACCAGATATCTGCTGGATACAAGAATCTCATCTTACCTTAAAGGATAAATATAGACTCAGGGTGAAGGGATGGGCATCTGTAATCCAGGCAAAAGGGAATCAGAAAAAAGCAGGGGCAGCAATTTTATGTGTATGCAGATACATTAGGCTTTAAACCAACAAAAGCAAGGAAAGACAAGGATAGGCACTTCATATTTGTTAAGGGAAACACTCAACATGATGAGATGTCAATTATTAACATTTATGTGCTCAACCAGAATTCTCCTCAATTTATAAGGGAGACCCTAACAGATATGAACAATTTAATATCTTCCAGCACCATAATAGTTGGAGATTTTAACACCCCTTTGGCAGTGTTGGATAGATCCTCCAATAAGAAACTAAGTAAAGGAATTTTGGACTTAAACTTCACCATACAACAATTGAATTTCACAAACATTTACAGAACATTTCATCCTAATGAAACGGAATACACATTCTTCTCATCAGCCCATGGAACATCCTTCAAATTTGATCACATCTTAGGTCACAAGGCTAACCTCAGCAAATTTAAAAGTATAGAAATCATTCCTTGTATTTTCTCAGATGATCACGCAATAAAAGTTGAACTCACCAATAACAGGTATCTGCATACTCATAAAAAGATATGGAAACTAAATAACCTTATGCTGAATGATAGCTGGGTCATAGATGAGATTAAGAGGGAAATTGCTAAATTTTGGAACAAAACAATAATGAGACATGAATTATCAGAACCTGTGAGATAGTGCAAAGGCAATCCTAAGAGGGAAAGTTATACTGTTGCAAGCCTTCCTCAGGAGAACGGAAAGAGAGGAAGTCAATAACTTAATGGGACATCTTAAGCTACTGGAAAAAGAAGAACATTCCAACCCCAAATCCAGCAGAAGAAAAGAAATAACTAAAATTAGAGCAGAATTAAATGAAATCAAAAACAAAAGAATTATTCAAAAGATCAATGAATCAAAAAGTTGGGTTTTTGTAAAATTCAACAAAATTGACAAACCATTGGCCAACCTAACCAAAAATAGAAAATTAAAGTCCATAGTATCATCAATCAGAAATGACAAAGGCAAATAACAACAGATATACCTCAGAAATTCAAAAAATCCTTAATGAATACTATAAAAAACTTTATTCTCAGAAATATGAAAATCTGAAAGAAATTGATCAATACTTGGAAGCACACCAAGTTCCTAGACTTAATCAGAAAGAATTGGAAATGCTGAACAGAGTTATATCAAGTACTGAAATAGAATAAACTCTATGAAATCTCCCAAAAAAGAAGAGTCCAGGACCACATGGCTTCATATCAGAATTCTACCAAACCTTCAAAGAGGAACTAGTACCTATATTACTTAACCTTTTCCAAGGCATCCAAAAAGCAGGACTACTTCCCAACACATTCTATGAAGCAAACATCACTCTGATCTTCAAACCAGGAAAAGACCCAACAAGAAAGAAAACTATAGAACAATATCTTTAATGAACATAGATGGAAAAATATTCAATAAAATCCTAGCAAACAGAATCCAGCAACACATCAAATGAATTATACACCACGACCAAGTCAGTTTTATCCCAGGATCTCAAGGTTGGTTCATATATGTAAATCTATAAATATAATAGCTCACATAAACTAAAAAACAAAGACCATATGTTTCTCTCAATAGATGCAGAAAAAGCTTTTGACAACATCCAGCATCCTTTCATGATCAGAACACTTAAGAAAATAGGTATAGAAGGGACTTTTATTAAACTGATAGAGGCCATCTATAGCAAACCCGCAGTCAATATCATATTGAATAGAGGAAAATTGAAAACATTTCCACACAGATCAGGAACCAGGCAAGGTTGCCCATTGACTCTACTGCTTCTTAACATTGTAATGGGAGTCTTAGCCATTGCAATCAGGCAAGAGAAGGAGATCAAGGGACTACAAATAGGGTCAGAGGAGATCAAACTTTCACTCTTCCCAGATGATACGATTTTATACCTGAAAAACCCCAGGGACTCAACCACAAAACTCTTAGAATTAATCAAGGAATACAGTTGTGTCTCAGGGTACAAAATCAATACTCACAAATCAGTAGTTTTTATAAATACCAATAATAGTTAAGCCAAAAAAACAGTCAAGGACTCTATTCTCTTTACAGTTGTGCCAAAGAACATGAGATATTTGGGGATTTACCTAACAAAGGACATGAAAAATCTCTATAAAGTGAATTATGAAACTCTGAGAAAAGAAATAGCTGAAGATGTTAACAAATGGAAAAACATACCATGCTCATGGCTAGGAAGAATCAACATTGTTAAAATATCCATATTACCCAAAGCAATTTACAAATTCAATGCAATCCCTATCAAATCACCTCCATCATACTTTAAAGATCTAGAAAAAATAGTACTTCATTTTATATGGAACCAGAAAAAACCTTGAATAGCCAAGACATTACTCAGAAACAAAAACAAATCAGGACGAATCACACTACCAGACTTCAAACTATACTATAAATCTATAGTGATCAAAACAGCATGGTATTGGCACAAAAATAGAAAGGTAGAGGTAGATGTATGGAACAGAATTGAGAACCAAGAGATGAACCCAGACACGTATCATCATTTGATCTTTGATAAGCCTATCAAAAATATAAATTGGGGGAAAGATTCCCTATTTAACAAATGGTGCTGGGAGAACTGGCTGGCGACTAGTAGAAGATTGAACTGGGCTCACACCTTTCACCATTAACAAAATTGACTCTCACTGGATAAAAGATTTAAACTTAAGACATGAAATATAGGCTCGGCGCCTGTGGCTCAATCGGCTAAGGCGCCAGCCACGTACACCTAAGGTGGCGGGTTCGAATCCCCAGCCTAGGCCCGCCAAACAACAATGATGGCTGCAACCAAAAAATGGCCCGGTGTTGTGGTGGGCGCCTGTGGTCCCAGCTACTTGGGAGACTGAGGCAGGAGACTCGCTTGAGCCCAGGAGTTGGGGGTTGCTATGAGCTGTGATGCCATGGCACTCTACCCAGGGGGATAGTTTGAGGCTCCATCTAAAAAAAAAAAAAAATCCTCCTTTGTGAAACTTTCAATATAGAAAATACACAGACAATAAATAATCCAAAAATGAATATGTAATTACAAGTTCTGATGACTACAGTACAAGAGAAAGACAAAACCCTATGGTTGTGGATGA
>CAUYQV010108416.1:0-14663 GCA_963574575.1 Galagoides demidoff
CCCCCTGGGTAGAGTGCCATGGCATCACAGCTCATAGCAACCTCCAACTCCTGGGCTCAAGCGAGTTTCCTGCCTCCGCCTCCCAAGTAGCTGGGACCACAGGCGCCCGCCACAATGCCCGGCCATTTTTTGGTTGCAGCCGTCATTGTTGTTTGGCAGGTCCGGGCTGGGGATTCGAACCTGTCACCTTAGGTGTATGTGGCTCGAGCCTTAGCAGATTGAGCCACAGGCGCCAAGCCAGATTAGCTGATTCTTGAGGACTGCATGTCTGAATGTGTTTGTATGATCAGACTATATAATTTAATAATTTCAAAAAGGTAGAATTTAAGTTTCATAGAACTGATTACAAGTGTTACCTGTCCATAGTAATGCAGATGAAATTTGTCTGATAGAGAATGTGAACCTCTACAAGTAAATTCTCATTTGCACTGGTTTTGACATCTGACAGACTCCTTTATTAATGAATGCTTTAAACAAAACATAGGTTATATATTTTATGTAAAACATGGGTTGTTTTATATTTTATGTTTATTGACAGTTACGATTTTAACTTTCTAAAAATTAGTCTTGAACAATTTTGTAGATTTCACTGAGATGCTCAAATAGTCTCACTTAATAGACCCCAGGAAAGCGTGTGACCCGAGACACACACACTAGCACAGAGACAGATTTTACTTTGGTTGTCAGAGTGAAGCCCAGTAGTCATAGACCTTTAATTTGAATGATTCAGTGTTTCCTTAGTATTTCTCTCAATCTGTTCATTTTTTAAATTACTCGTAAAATATTTTTCAAGTTACTATGCTTAAAAAATTTCAGTTAAAATTTAAAAATTTAGAAAATTAGTGACTAATTCTTATATAAAAATTTCAGTACATTTCGGTGAAGATCTTTCTGTTTTTTTATTTTTCAGAAGCACAATTGAACACTGTAAGGCATACTGACATTTAAAATGGATCCAAATTACGTAACATCTTTCTAGGTCTAGAAACATACTTCAAAGGAGAAATTTGAATCCTTTTTATATATCACACTACCCCAAAGGATAAGCAAATATATCACTAGCTTATCTCCCTATTTCCCTGATAAGGTATATTGTTTCTGTTAGCAATTGTTTCTTTTATTTTTTGTATCAGATAGGAGAAAATGTTAAAGACATCATTTTTATAGCGTTTATCTTCAGTGATATGCTTCAGAGGAATTATATGTAGAAATGGGCTTGGAGAAGACCTAAAGAATGTTAATTTTTTCATTTGTTAACCATGTTTTAGGCCACTGGATGTGATACTAACCAAAGATTTTAAAAAAGAAAAAGGAGTTTTAGAAACAATCCTACAGTGAAATCTTTAACAGTGGCCAACTTATGAATAATTTATTTATACTTACTTAAATATCCTAAACCACATTATCATAATTAATTCATAGACCTTTTCTAAAATATCAAGGAGTTATGAAGCAACTTTTCACACTTGGAGAAGGGTAAAGAAAATGCATTCTTGAGAATAGTATGTTTTATTTTGCCAACAACTTCTTAAAAACATGAGGCAAAATTGCATATAACTCAGGTCACTGCAGTTGTTTGGTTTTGTCTACATTTAAAAAAATAATTATGCCATAGCTCACAGTTTTAACAAAGTCTTTTTCCCACTTATTTTTAAATTGTCCCTATTTGTTCCCAGTTCTTATTTACCTAGTCTGAAAATAGTCAGAGAAACAAAATGTGCACCGTATGTTCTGGTTACCCCTCCAGATCTGTGTTCCCTCATTCTCTATCCTCTCTTCCCACTTAGGAGCTGTCCCATCAACCAACAGGGGGCTCCCCTGAACTCCCACTTCTGGTTGGATGTAGCCAACTGATGGTACAGTAGGAGATTAAAGATAGGAGGGAGAGTGAGAGTGGTAGCTACTCTGTGGCTCCCCTCACCCACAGGCTGGCTGTGTTCACTGACTGGGGTTGCTTCATTCAACCAAACTCTTTGACAGGACTCTGTCTTTCAAGGTATGGTAACCCCCTTTCTTTGCTCCTTTTATTTGCCCCTAGAGTGTCAGCAGTTCTGCTGTTTCTAGAACCATGTATGCGTAATATTCTTCATGATTTTCTTACTATCTGATCATATCTTTGTATGTGGTTCTTTCATTAAATCTTTCTCAAAGTATTTGTGTTGGAATGTGACATTTATTACCCTGCCAAATAACAAATAAACAAATAGGAATATAGTAATGCCCTAAATTATCTATAGGTGTTATTTACTCGATTCATTTCTATTCATTACATAGTGAGAAATGATGAACTAACTAGGTTCTTAGGAATGGAGAGGAGAATGTGGAAGAAGAAGACAGAAAAGCAAAATTGTGTCCAGCCCATGCCCCAGAGAACATAAAGCACCATCTACATTTCTATTGTCCAAGAAGTATTTTCCCCTACCACTCCTCTCCATGATTGTTAAGATGTTTTTCTTCCTTTCTAAATTATAAACTCTTTGTTTGGCAGGGTGCGTGGCTCATACCTGTAATCCCAGCACTCTGGGATGCCAAGGCCTGTGGATTGCCTGAGCTGACAAGTTTGAGATCAGCCTGAGCCAGAGCAAGACCCAAGGGTGTTGTGTCAGGCATCTATAGTTGCAGCTACTCAGGAGACTGAGGCAAGAGGATCCTTGAGCCCAAGTGTTTGAGGTTGCTGTGAGCTCTGATGCCACAACACTCTACAGAGAGCAACAAAGTGCGATTCTGTCTAAATAAATAAATAATAAAATAAATTCTTGGGAGAGGATATGTCTTCTCTATGCTATGCAAACCTTTTGGTGACATGACTTTTTTTGCTGTATTATGACACTAACAGATGTTAATGTCTTATAGAGGTTATTGTTTTATACCAAAAACCTAAGGTTCACAGATCACATTCGTGTAAAACTGGACCTTTCCTTCCAAATGTACTTATATTTCTCTATTTCACTATTACCCCTACCACCTTCCAACCTCCATGCCATAGGTCAAGAGTATGATGTGAAAATGTCTGCCCTAGCGAATTTCTTTTGCTTTCCAAGTGTAAATCTTTTCTATATGTTTAGAATTTCAGATTAGGTATTACTAGAGTTTGAATCAAAGTAAATACAAAAGGGAAATCGATAAAATAAAACATATTCATATACAAAGGGTACCAAAAAATGTATACACACTTTAAAATAGAAAAAAATATATTAAAATTGTAATGCTCAATATATACTGATAAAAAAAGAGGAATACAAGTCACATTTGAGCACCTCTTATAATTGCAGGAGTCAACTATGAGTTGGGCATATAATTTTGATATAGTTTTTTCCTTTCTTAAGATAGGTGTACATTTTTAGCACCCTCTGTATATTCATATTCCATTCCCATAATTACATGACTCTCTAACTATACTTTGACCTTATTCTCATTAAGTGAAGGAAAAAGCAAGAGGCTTTAAAATAAAAATAGCTACACATAAAACAGATTCCTTAGGATAATTTCCCCCTACTGAAAGATAAAGGAATGGAATTATAAGCAATAGGTGGAACATTAAAAATATTTCTTAATAAGTCCGGAAAAATATAATCTCCTTATATACTCTGCAATTTAACATTTATTCTTGATCTTAAGATATTTAGTTTCAAAGGATTATGGAAACTCATTGAGATAAAAACATCGTCTTACCAAGACTAATATTATATACTTAATTTTTAAATATTTAAAACATTTTTAAAGTCAGAAATTAGAAATAATGCCTACTACTTCTACTATTTTACACTGTGCCAAGATACCATTATTTCTAAGTAAGATGCTAATATAAGCCTACCCAATTACATAAGAAAAAGAATTAAAAATATGGAAATTAAAAATGGGGTGATAACACTATAATTATTTGGAGGTTGTGTGATTATATACTGAGAGAGATAAGAGAGCCAGCCAAAAGTTATAAAAACATGTAGTTATTCAGTAGAGTATAACACTAACTTACAGGAACCAATGGTAGTCAAACAAGAAAATAATACAAAATACAGTGGAAAAAATATTTCATGAATGTAAAACTTCTAGAAATATATAAAAAGAAAAAATATGCTGTGGCAAAGCAAACATTTTAGAACTTCCTGAAGTTTATAAAAAATTAACCCCATAAAATAAATGGAAATAGTAAGAAAAAATCAATAATCTTCTCTAGATAGGTTAATAACTTTAATACTATATCAATTAATATAACGTTTATTAACTACATAAATTAATACCAAATTTATATAGATTTTTAAAAAAATCTTATTAACTACTATTTATTAATACCATATTTATGTAGACATTTTAATTTTTTTTTTCTTTTGCAGTTTTCAGCTGGGGCTGGGTTTGGACCCACTGCCTCTGGTATATGGGGCTGGCACCCTACTCCTTTGAGCCATAGGCACCACCCTATGTAGATATTTTAAAATCAAAATTCTAGAAAAGGCAAACAATAAAACGGACTTTTCTTAACACATTTAATACACCATATAAACTTAAGTTGTAAAAATTATGTAGAGACAGAATAGTGCAATAGAACAAAAGTTCAGAAAGTGACCTTGATACTTATAAGACTTGAAGTCAATCTGAAATGGAAAAACATACTCTTCAACAAATGTGTTGATCTCTGTGGGGGTGAAGATTGAGGGTGGGGGAAAGTATTCATACTCGCATAAAGATGGATTCCTAATGTGGTAATGGCATAAATATAAGAAACCAGGAAACAGAGAAGAAATATGGGAGATTTCTTCCATAAACTAGGACAGTGGAAGGCCATTGTGCCTTTGATACAAATATTCAAAAGCCATAAACATTGGTAAGTTTGGTGACAAAAGAAGAAACAGTTGAAAGACAAGAACCAACTGGGAAAGTATCAATAACTAATATCGCATACAAAGACACCCTACTTTAAAGAAACCTACAATTGGATAAGAAAGTCAATAGAAAAAATTCAGCTTATGCACAAATTTCAGAATTGAAGCCATGTTTCTAATATCAAAAGTTAGTGCTAGTTAAGCAACATATGACACTTCCCTACAGAGAGAAAATTAGCCACAGATAAAGCAGTAAAAAAAAATTTTTTTTGTCTTGACAGGAAAAGATATGCCAGATATATTGTTAGATTTATATAAAAGCAGAAAAATATATGCTGTATGCTGCTGTTTGTGTAAAAAAGAATATGAGAAAGAAGAGAAAAACAGAATATGTGTGTGGATAAGCTCTTATACACAGGAAAAAAACACCAATCAAAGTTAAGAAATGAGTAAATAACAGTGTTTAACCAGTTAGGTGGAGGTACTAAGTAAGTACAGTGGAATCAGGAGTGGAAAGGAGTCTTAGTTTGTCAAGTATAAAAGAATACCACAGACTGGGTGGTGGCTTAGGCAACAAATATTTTTCACAGTTCAGAAGGATGGGAAGTTCAAGATCAATTTGTCAACAGATTCCACCTTTGGTGAGAATCTTTCTGGTTGGCTTAGTTATCCTGACTGGCAAAGAGAGAGGAAGCTTTCTCTCATCATCCTCATATAACAGGGCACTAATCCCATGATAGGTGCCCCACCTCCCTGAAGCCACTAATTACCTCCCAAAGGCAATATGTCCAACCACCACATTGAGAATTCAGGCTGCAACATGTAAATTTGGAGAGGGAAACAAACATTCAATCCATGGCAGAAAGAAATTTTTCATTACTCACCTTTTAATACATTTTGGTGTTCAAAATTCATGAAGATTTATTACTTACTCAAAACTTAAAATATAAAACCTTCTCAAAAATAACAGAGATGGATGGTAGCTCATCAAGAATTAAAACCTGACTGAATAGGTGTCATCTTTAGGTTAATCTCTTAGAAGGGAGAAGCAAGAATTGATAGAAAGTATAAGGGGATATCCCATCCATTAGCAAACTAATGTTCTTCTTTTAGTCATTGTTCAAACTGGTTAAATTTTGCTTCTCATTTTCTCCATCAAATAGTCATACTTCTCTGAAACCCTGGGACTTTTTTTTTTTTTTGCAATTTTTGGCCTACGTTGGGTTTGAACCTGCCATCTCTGGCATATGGGGCTGGTGCCCTACTCTTTTGAGCCACAAGGGCTGCCCACTTTTTATATTTTATTAAAAATTTAAGTTATTCAAAATTTTTTATTTACATGATTCCATAAATTCTGAGAACCAAATATCTGTAATATTTTAAAGATTCTAATATGAAGAACATGCAAATAATGAGTGGATTATAAAATGAAACATTTCTTCAGAAAGTAACAACCTGAAATTAACAGGCTGTGGTGTTCTTCATGAGCTGGAAACCCAGATGGCCAAGCATTCTGCAGAAGGTAGGAAGTGCTGAAGTGTAGGAGGTGATAGAAAGTGATATTTTAGGAGATTTGAAATGAGTGAAAGCACTGAATCTTTTGGTCCCTGGTATCCTTTTGTATATGAGAGTATGTAAACTTGCTCTACCCTGAGTACAGAGAGGAAAAGAGAGTATTATTTACTTCTAAATTTTCCATGTTAGACACAATTAGTCATAGGGGTTTCCCTCTCTTCTAAAATGAAAAAAACATTTGGATAAGTACCTTGTACAAACATGAAAGTTCACAGTACCAAAAATAAAGATTTTCAGAATAAGTGAAACCAGAAGGAATATGTGAGCTGGGAGGTAACCAATGTCCTAAGTAAATTATTTCTGAAAAATTTATTGAGTTCTCAATCATCTAATACTCAAGCAAGAGTATTAAGTTTATAAAGATAAACATTTGAATAAGTCAACAAATTCTCAAAGTTTTGAAAATTATTCTGTCCATTATCAAAGCTTCTGAGGTTATGGAGATTGAGAACTTAGCAAAAATCTTAGAAAATTTTTGATTTTATATATAAATATAAGGAAACATAAAATTACATATAGTTGCTTTATGTAATCTTCCTAATATAAAAAGTCACTAGAATTATCAAAAGCAAAAATATAATCTGGCTATTGTATGATTTTCTGGAAATTCTAATAAGCAATGATAAATGTGGTTAATTAGACTTTTTCACAATGGGTAATTTCTTTATGTCTAGAAACAGTAGGACAACGAATAAATCTCAAACTTCACGATTCAATAAAATTCTTCACATATGTTGACTGTAGACTAGAAATTCATGGTTGCAAAAATGCATGTACCCTGGTGATAGACCCAAGTTTAAATTCATGGCTGCTAATCTTCAGGATCCTAGAATGCTGCATTCAACTGTATCATATTTTCCCAGTTTTTTATCTTCTCAGATACATTTTTTTTGCCCTTTATTAGCTATTCCAATCACTATTGACACATGCTATACCTCTGTCTTAAATATCGTCAATTACAATAGAATTCTTCTCCAGGAATTGCCTAATTTTATTATCCCCTTTATAGTAAAATGTCTTGAAAGAATTGTCAACATTTCCTAGTCTTGCATTATGTCCCCTTCTGTTCTCTAGCCAAATACAATAGGACTCACCCTCCAATAGTACTTCTGCAAACCAGATTACTCGTTCTTCTTTTGCCACATCCAATGGTAAATCCACATTTCCTAATTGCTAAAATTTTTCATAAATTCTAGTCTAAATAAATGCCTCAAGAGGATGGCTTTATCTGCCTCTACTCCTCACTGAGTTCTTGCTCATTTCCACCCACACCTCATCTTCCTCAATGATTATATATCGGAGAATCCAGGGCTCAATCTCGGATCTCTTGTCTAGCTAAACTCATTCTATAGGCACTGGCTTAGGTCTCATGGTTTTACATTACTTCTATTCTGTGGAATCAAATTAAATCTACAGCCTAGACTTCTACCAAAAGCTTAATCCACAAACTTCTACAGTTCAACTGGATCTCTGAATAATATTCAAAATTCCTCATGTACAAAACAAACAGATCTCTGCACTCTCTTAAAGTAGCTCTTCCTTTGGTTTTCCACATTTCAGTAAAGGGCTACTTCATTCTGTCATTTGCTGAGACCCAGAATTCTTCATTCTTTTTTGCCACATCCATTCCTCTAACATACTAAGAGGGTACCAGAGACACAATGTCTCAGAGCCTCTCGCTGTTTCCTCCTCTGATTGTAATTCTCTTATCTCCAATGTGATACTTTTGTCAGCTTGTAGTCATATATAATGTGACAGAGTTCTTCCCTGAACAATTTGTAGGTGACTGCACATTTCCTACCAGTTTCTATTGTCTGTAACCACCTAATGTCCATTTTCCCTCCCTCTTTCCTCCCTTTCTTCTTTCCTTCCTGGAAAATAGAGAATAAAAGTAAGACAAGACTAGTGGGCATAAGAACTTGAGCCCCAGGAATATGGAGACAACTTAGTCCCTTGAGTTTGGGGTTTTGAGGTACTCCTACATAAATATCAAAGTTCAGTGGAGGTCCCCTTAGCATATGAGCAGCAGATCTAAAAATGCTTTTGGATTCAGTTTGCCTTCTGCGCTGTTAACTTGTATCCTACCTGTCCTTCCTTTGTCCTCCCAATTTGAGTTAACCCTACTTTTCACTCTGCTTTCTTTCAGTTACTTCCCTGTTTTGCCTTTCTTTTATGCTTATATTTTTTCCTCTGTACCAAGCACATGGTGGGTAGATTGAAATGAATTGCAATTTTTGATAGTTAGTCTTTAACGGTGTTTCAAGCCGATTCACTGATCAGCAGTTGTAAAACCTCGTTGACTATCCTTAAACTAGCTATTAACCTTAGCCAGATGTCTTGATGCTGGGCTCTTGGCATGTATGGTTTAAAAAATTTACTATCATTAAAAAGTACTACTATCTTTCTGATAGGAACCAGTGTAAAAAGAGCCATCACTCTATTTTCTAGGTGGTAAGTAATCTACAGAATAAAGGCGCATTCCACACCAGATTTCAGGCTTTGATTGATATGCTTAATACTCTTTCAACACTCTCACAAATAAGAAATTAATTTGCATTTCTCTGATAATTAAGGATGGAGAGCATTTTGTCATATATCTGTAGGCCATGAGCAAAATAAACGTTTCTAAGTTAATAATTTAGTTACCCATGTCCAAAAAAATGCCTTATGAACAGTACCTCAAACACTACCTATCCAAACAAAGTTTATTATCATCTCTCCAAAAACACGTGGTATCTCCCCCTTCCCTATCTTGGCGAATGGTGCTAGGATTCTAAACTCTCAGGCTGGAAGAGTTACCTCTGTCTTCTAACCCTCCTCTCTCCCGTTTCAGCATCTAATGAATTGTCTCTGCTTTCTCCTTCTTCATCTGTCTCACTGCACCTGCCTTCATCCTGGACTTCATTTGTCTAGAACTTCAGAGCTGGAAGCCACTTCACTCGACAGCAGCTCAGAGTGCTTCAGTGATTTCCTCAAAGTCACACTGGTAATCAGTGGAGGCCAGTAAGACCAATCAGCCCTGCCTATCAATCAATCATTTTTTCTTTTAATTCCTGGTACTTGAGGTTCATACAGATATCCACATGACAAATCCAAAGTAGTCGAACTCAGATTCTCCAAGGGCAAGCTTGTGACTTTGATTTGGACTTTTCAGCAAATGACCATCACATCTATTCTCCATCGTAACACTTTCCTAAACTCAGCTTCCCATTTCCTACAACCTGCTGTACATCTTCAATTGAATTTCCTGCCAACACTTAAAACTCATTGTATCGGCTCAGTGCCTGTGGCTCAAGTGGCTAAGGCACCAGCCACGTACACCTGAGCTGGCGCATGTGAATCCAGCCCGGGCCCGCCAAACAACAATGACAGCTGCAACCAGAAAACAGCCAGGCATCATGGTGGGCGCCTATAATCCCAGCTACTTGGGAGGCTGAGGCAGGAGAATCACTTGAACCCAGGAGTTGGAGATTGCTGTGAGCTGGGATACCATAGCACTTTACCCAGGGGGACAGCTTGAGGCTCTGTCTCAAACAAACAAACAGACAAAAAAAAAAAACCCCTCATTGTGTCTAAACGGAAACTCTTCATTTTCCTCCTCCTACTTACTAAACTAACCCCACAAAAGTTCACTTTCCTTAGTTGTAAAATGGAAATAGCAATAGTACTAACTCAAGAGAACTACTGGGACAAGTGAGAGATATAGTATGTTATGCACTTAGCATGACATCTGTTCTCTAGTAATTACTCAATAATATTAATAAACACTCCCCGTGAGGAAGTTCAACATTGTCTTCAACACTCCTTTCTTGCTCTTTAAATCCAGTGAGTTGCTGCGTCCTGACGGTGAGGATTCTCTCCTGCAGTGTCACTTACATGCATCGCCTCCCTACGCTTCCTGCCACAGAAGACAGAAGCCTGGCTGACAATTTATGGATCTACGAGTAATCTCAACTGCACAAAAATAGCTTGCTTCTCCACTTAGTTTTCCGCTCCCTTCCTCCAGTGGGTACTGAAAGAACTTTCTCACATGAAACTTAGATAGATTATATTTTATTTAAAAAGCTCCCAAGGTAGTGCAGTTACATTTCCACACGTGATTTAATGAGTCAGGTCAACTTTTCTGCACGTTTTCCCCATAGCAGCACGAGCATCCACATTTAATTGGTTGCCTTATGTGTCCCCAAATCATTGGCTTCCAGACCAAAAAAAAAGGAACACCACCAGTGGGAAACCGGTTAGCTAGACCTGCTTTGCTTTGCCCAGCCCCACGCTGTATGTTAATTGTTTCATCATAGTTTGTTATTTACAGGGAGGCAGCCAGTGTCTAAGATGTGAGGCATTCAGAAAATGGTTCAGATTAAGGATTCACAGCCCCTAGAATCCCTGTGACTCGGTTTTCCACAAATGTGCTATTCAGGGAAACGCTCCCGGATCAGCAACTGTGCACTTTTGCTGGCAGCCCAAGCATTGCTGATGTGCACAATTCCAAATTGCAAACCGTTTCCCCCGCGAAAACAATGAGAACTGAATCACAGCGTCAAACAGTTGGCAGGGAATTTGAAAGATAACCTAATCTATTCCTTTGTTTTGGACACAAGCCTGCTTTCCACTATCTTGCATAGATAAAAATCCCATGCTATTTTAACGGGTCTTCACCAGTAGCTGTCTTCCAATATTACCAACCTCCAAATTAGGGAGTAATTTCTTCTGTGTGGGCCAGACAGTGCAGTTGCAGAGCCCAGAACCTTTGCCTACTTTCTCCTAGCTGGTGAAGAGCCAATTTGGAGGTTGTCTATCCCTTCTTAATGTGTCTGAGGCTTAAATTCTGAACTGTCTCAGCTTGCCAGTGACTGCTTTAGAGGGGGCAGGTGACCCAGTTTGGGGCAACAAAATGTGATAAGAGGTCAGGTAGAGGCAGCTTCTGGGGGAAAGGTTTCCTTGCTCCTATAAGCAGACTTATAGGAAACACAGTCCTTACCTTTGGCTGTGCATGATACTTGGAGCTGTGGCAACTCTTTGAAGCCATGAAAAGACTCAGCCAAAGACAAGGCCATCATGGTGATGACAGATGGCAGAACTGGGTCTTTGATAACAGTTTTGAGCCTGTTGAATCAAGTCACCTGAAGCCACTCCTCCCCAGGAATTCTTATTATGTGAGATAATACAGTGTCCTTCTTGTTTATAGATTATAAATTGGTCACCATACATTAGTGTATTTTTTTGGCCAGAATTCTGCTGTAGAATGACACTCAAATCTCTGCATCCAGGTCAAAGTCAATCCAGAGAACGGAACAATATTTGACATGCAGGCATTTAGAGAAAACAGTGGTGAACAGTATGCTCTACGTTGGATTCACTAAGACCGAGTGTGCCATGTGAAACATTTCTTTTTCGGTAGGATTAGCAGATCACAGACATCCAATATTAGATTTCAGAAAATATGTGATAAAATTGCCTATAATGTTTTAGTAAAGAAGATGGGGAAATACTGAGGACAAGATGTATCGAAGACAATCAAGATCCTAGAAGTAGACAATGCTGATCAACAGAACATGACATTTTAAAAGTACTGTGACAGCCTTAAAAAAGATAAAAATCCTGACATTTTTGACAACATAGGTGGAATTGGAGAACATTATGTTAAATGAAATAAGCCAGGCACAGAAGGACAAACACCACATGTTCTCACTTATACGTGGAATTTAAAACAATCAGACTCATGGAAATAGACTGTTATAAGGGTGGTTATCTGTGGCTGGGGGCTGAGGAGACAAGGAGATGATGGTTAAAGGGTACAGCGCCTCAGTTAGGCAGGGGATATAAGGTTTTGTTTTGTTTTCTTTGAGATCTGTTGCTTAATGCAGTGGATATAGTTAATAATAGTATACAAACTCTTCAAAATTACTACGACAAAACCTTTCAGATGCCCTCGCCACAAAAACATGGTAAATATTTGAGGTGATGGCTATGTTCATCAGCTTGATTTAATTGTTACACATCATATACATAAATCATGACATCATTTTGTGCCCTGTAGGGTAGAAAAGGAGAGATTCCTCCTCTCCCTATCCTAAGGGTTAGAGCTGACATTCCTAAAACAAAAGGCCAGCAAGTGTATTGAGTCACAGTTTTACATGACACAGGAGCCTTCAGCATGAAGACCCAAAGATAGAGGAAAAATTACCCATTTTTATGCTTAGGTTTGGTGAAGAAGGGACAGCTGTGTCGACCTGTGATTGGAGAGAAAAGATTTGACCTAATGGGAACAGGCTGAGCAGGGAAGCCCAGCCATCCCTCTCCATGCTGGTTCTTGTCGGCCTCTGTGCTGTGGTCCTTCCGCCCACGGTCAGAGACTTTCTGGAGTAAGGGTCCTACCAAGCAACTTAAATCAGAGACTCTCTTTATGTCCCACTTTTACACAAGGGTGGGGGGAAGATTAGAGGAATATTGTTAGGTTTTATGACCAGTTTGGGGAGAGAGGCATTGTGGTTTTTATGACTCAGCCTGGGAAGGAGGAATTCTAGTTTTTATGGCTAGTCTATCGGGAGACAATGAGGGGCCAGAGATGAGAGGGCAGGGGAAGGTCAGGGAGCGCTTGCTTCTGAGGTGTTCACTTTGGGGGTACCATTTTTAAACTCCCTTCGTCCCATAAATATATACAACTATAATTTGTCAATTTGTAATAAAAATAAAGAAAAAATAAAGGTACTGTGATAGGTAACAGATAGGCGATAGTACACATAGGCAAAGAGGATGCAGGAGGTGGGTAATTGTCTGATCTTAACCCAAACAGTGGGGCACACTAAAAAAACAGACAGTGTGCTGGTGATTCGGTGAAAATGATAATCAGAGACCCAGGCAGGCAAGAGGTGGCAGCCCAGAAAAAACTGGCAGGATATGGGCTTCTAAGTTTTTTTATAAGGGGGCAGGGGGATGCCTGTATGGAAATATTTGGGTAATGGATAAAAAGACCCCAAGTTTAAACATTTTTTTAAAAAACAGAAGGTGTTCCAGTTACGGGATAATCGGGATAAGAAGCAGTTCACACAGTCATTTAAGAAAAGGCCACAGGGAAGAAGATCAGCTGTCAGCCCTTGGACAAGGGCCAGTACTGTACTAAGAAGAAACACAACTCAAGGCTGAGTTCTAGAGAATTAGTCCGGAGACCTTCAGGTTCAAGCCCACAGATGGACGTCAGTCGGGTCAGCTCTGGAGAGCAGGGGTCCAAAGGAAAAACTCAGGAAGCGTCTCACCTAAACATCGCTGATTAACCAGCTTTGTGGGAAATTTCTTAATTATTTGTCTGAGAGTTTTGTCTATGACCTTGACCTACTCAAATGTTTTCATTATGAACTTAACTGAAAGCAGAGATAGGAAAAATCCAATTTGTGAGCAACATAAAGTGGGGGGAAACGGCTAACATGTTGGATTCAATAACCAAAAAGCTGAGTGTAGTTAAATTTGCATATGGTTAGCAGCTCCTGATGTGGCTTTTTCCACCTTTGCAATAACTTACTTAACGAAAACTTGAGCTTCAAGTCAGTGACAAGTAAAACAAAAGGAAACAACAACCCAAGACCACCCACCCACCCAGAAACAAACAAACAAAAAGAAAAATCTTGAAAACTCTCAATACCATGTACTACCAGGACCATGTGTACAAGAACTGGCCTGTTGTGAAAACCTCAGACGAATTTGCAAGAATGACAAGGCCAAGAGAAAGTAGTTGAAGGAGGTAAGTGGTGGATCCCACGTGCTTATGGGAGAGGTCAACCTGCTTGAAAGGGTTTGTCTCTCCCCTGCTTTCTGCCTCTGTGTTGGAAGCTCAAGATCAGTTCCCAACAGAAACATAGACAGCTCCAAGGCATTAGCTTTCTGAGTATGTAAGAGGCAGAGATTTAATTTTTTATCCTGCCCATATGGAAGGCCAATTTTCTCCATACCATTTACCAAACAAGTTATCTTTTCTCCATGAAATTTTTTCTTTTTTTTTTGAGACAAATCTCACTCCATTGTTCAGGCTAGAGTGCACTGGTGTCAGCCTAACTCCCAGCAACCTCCAACTCGTGGGCTCAAGCAATCCTCCTAAGTAGCTAGGAGTATAGGTGTCTGCCACAACTCTCAGCTAATTTTTCTTTTTAAAAAGTTCTCTTTCCTTCCTTCCTTCCTTCCTTCCTTCCTGCCTTCCTGCCTTCCTGCCTTCCTTCCTCCTTCCGTCCGGCCGTCCTTCCTTCCTTGCGTCCGTCCGTCCTCCCGCGAGCCCGC
>CAUYQV010108417.1:0-24000 GCA_963574575.1 Galagoides demidoff
CATATGAAATCTATAACCTAATAACAGTCTAAGAATACAGGGAGGGGGGAGGGAAATGAGTGGAGGGAATAGGTAGAGGGAGGGTGATTGGAGGGATCACTTCTATGGTTTATTTTACAAGGGTACAAGTGAATCTTTCTAAGAGTAGAATATGAATGTCTTAACACAATAACTAAGAAAATGACATGAAGGCTATGTTAACCAGTTTGATGAAAATATTTCAAATTGTATGTGAAAACACCACATTGTACCCCAGAATTGTATTAATGTACATAGTTATAATTTAATAAAAAAAAAAGAATTGACTCACACACAGAGTTGATAAGGACTTACAGAAGTACATGTGACTGAAGTCATTCATATTATACAGTAATATGAATAAAAATAAAATTTGAGTGATTTGAACATCCAGACAGCATTTCCATTCTTCAAATGCTTATGGAATTTTTCAGTGTTGCCATAGTTTAAAAAGGAAACAAAGCAACAAACAAATAAACCTTCTGAAATAGGAATCCAAGACCCCATATTCATACCTCATACTTTCACTTACTAAGTTTTATGTATGATCCAAGATGGTAAACTTGAGCCACACTTTCCTCAGCTGGAGAAGGGCCTGTCCCATCCCACTTTGTGCTTGTGAAGCAATGTCATCCCACCTTGTGCTCGTGAAGCAATGTGGAGCAGGTCAAGGACATGGACTTTGAAGTGAAACAAACGTACATTTGTATTTTACCACCACCAATTTCTTATCTTTGAGAATTGGGAGGATTCAAAATGGTATGTATCTAATGAGTGCTGGGCTAATGAATAGTGGCAGTGATGATAAGAAATGTAAGAGGTATTTGAAAACTGTTGACTGTTCAATTAATATATGTTCAAATTACATACTGTTGAACATAAGAATATGCACAGCTATTATGCAACTTAGATCATGGTGTGAAGCTACGATGTGCATTGAACTTCATGCTTGCTTAGTGTCTGTCTTCCATGTCCTTCACCTGCTCCACACTGCCTCACCCGCATAAGGTGGGCCATGTGAGATCGGGAACTTTGTCTATCTTGATTATGACTTTATTCCTAGTCTCTAAAACAGTGCATGGCACACGGCTGGAGCTTAATAATATGTTAACACTGTGATTTCCACTTCCTGAGCTGCTGACACTTACCAGGCTTGTCAGGAACTGGGTCACACAGCAGGAGGTGAGCAGCAGGTGAGAAAGAAAGTCTGCATTTACAGCTGCTCCCATCTCTCTCGTCACCTCCTGAGCTCCGCCTGCTGTCAAATCAGCAGCTGCGTTAGATTCTTTTAGGAGGGAGAATCGTGCTGTAAAGTGCTCATGAGAGGATCTAGGCTGCAACTTCTTATGAGACTCTGATGCCTGAAGATCTGAGCAGGAGCTGAGGCAGTGATGGGACTGCCAGTACTGGAACTGTCTAGCTGCAGAAAAACAAGCTCAGGGCTTCCACTGATTCTGCATCATAGTGAGTTGTGTAATTATTTTGTTATAAATAAAAATGTAATTACAACAGGAATGAAGTGTACAATAAATGTAAATGAGTTTGAATCATCCTGAAACAATTCCCTCAACCAGTCTGTGGAAAAACTAGTCTTCATAAAACCAGTCCCTGGTGCCAAAGGGACCAGTTGTACCAACACTAACACAGCACCTGTGTACCAGGCATCCCATCTTCATAACAGCTCTGTGACCTAAGTATTATTTATTCTTGTTAGCCACAATACACGGACAAGAAAACTGTGGCATTGACCAATCTCAACAGGCAGTAAATGGCAGAGGTGGAATTTGAACCCCCTCTGCCTCCAAAATCAATTCTTTTAAGTGCTACCAGTTACTGGAGATAAATATTTGTTGACTAAATGAATGAACCTCCCTCTTCTTCCACAATTGTTTGAAAATATCTAAATAATAATAACACTGAGGATACAATGTTAATTAAGCCCACTATCGGAAAAAGGGGTGGCCATTTTCTCTTGTTTTCATACAAAATGACCAAGAAAACCTCCTTAGAAGAATAAAGGGAGAATTACCCTGTCACCTGTGCATGGCAGTGAGCAGATGACACAGGGCAATGAGGTAGGGAGGCTGCCCACTAAGTCTTAATGGGCTTTGGGTAAAATTATTTGAAGGCTTTTCTCCCCCAGTTCAACCTCACAGAGTACATTTATTAAACAAGTGTAAAAATTACTTCCTAGATGGCACTCTGGCTTTGCCATCCTGAGTGTTTGCTTGCCTTTGGATTCTTCTTTCTCTATTCAGAACTCAGCACTTTGTAGCTTTCTTGTTATTTGCCTTCATAGAAAAGCTGTGAAATAGTTTGTAACCTTGTAGAATACAGAATTCCTAAGCCTTGATTTCCACACTTGTACCTACCCTTTCCAATGTATAGGTCTGTAGTGTGTCAATTCAAAATAATGTGTCAATAGAAATAACTGCTATACAGATGTGAGGAATATTGTTCTGGTTCTTATAGAGTGGGGGAGTCAAGTGGCACGGTGCTTAAGGGATAGGGCACTGCCTCTTGAACCCTGGCTGATTATTCATGGGATCTATGACCTCCCTCGGCCTCAGTACCTTCATCTTAAAAGAGCTGGTAATAATAAAACCTATATCATTAGGGCTTTGCAAGGATTAAAAAGGTTGATCCACATAAAATTCCTGTAACAGTGTCTGGCATGTAATGACAATGTCTTAATAAATGTTAGATGTTACCTTTATTTATAAAAATTTTTTAAAAACCCACATTACTGAAATAAAAGCATATGCAAGGTTTCCTTCCCTTCCAAATATTATCTTCTGCTAACTCTTCCTCGTCCATTTCTTCACTGTTTTTCCCTCTTCTTTCATCCTTTGTTAATAATTTTTACTTTTATAAGAAACTTCTTAGGAGTCTCAACTTTGCATGTTATGAAGGACCCTAAAATTCTCAAACACATCATTTGTCATTTCCTAAGGCCTTTATCTGGTTCCTGTGTTCAATAAAGGCCCCAGACATTCAGGTTAGAGTGAACTGGTGAGTTTATATCTCAGTCCAGTTCTTTGTTCTCTGCTACTTACCACATAAGCAGCCATCCTTATTCATGCTTAGTAGAGCTTTTCTTTGTATTTTAACATGTTCATGGAGGCCTGGATTGCGTGGTGAGTTGGTATCTGAATCATGCATTTCTTCCTAACTCATCTACACCATTGCCTACACAAACCCTCCATTCCAGCCACATGGGACCTCTTCTTCTTTAATACAAGTCTGCACTAATTTATACACATTTGCTCTTATGCAATTTGTTCCTTCTGCCTCTTTTGTCCATCCTATTTAACTTTCACAACTTCCTTTCATCTTTCAAAAAAGCCTCCTTCTCAGAAAAATGGGACTGACATTTCCTTCCTTCTTTTTTGAGAAATACGTCTCTCAATCTTCTGTGTTGCCACAGCAATTGAGTAGCCAATACCACATTGTTTTAAAGTTGCTGTTAAAAATATTTATGTTTCCTAAGCTAAAATTATCAGCTATTGTGGAAAAATGTCGTTTCTTGCCTCTTGTCACAGGATCCCTAGAAGATGGTCTTTAAGGCAAAACTAATCTACTACCTTTTTATTGGGGAGCAAAATCTCAAGGAAGCAAGCATGAAAGGGAAAATGTAACGAGGTAGGAAAAGAGAAGCTAAGTGACTCACCCTCCAAGTCAGTGCATGTCCCAGGAGGCTGTGAGATAGCTGTGTCACCTTGCAGAGTGCAGAATTTCTGAGCCTCAGTTCCTTACTATACTGATCCTTTCCAATTGATGGGTCTATTGTGGGCCAATAGATCTATAAATTCCTAAATTATATGTCTAAATTACCACATTACCAAACCAACCACCAAGAACCATTTTTTTTCAGATAAGCTATCTAGAAAAGAAAGGTAAATAATTTATTCTGTTTAGTCTTCCTGTCTTTCCTCTTTCATTAGTCATTATTCACCCCACAGGGCACTAACATCCAAGACTCCAAAGTGTTGATGTGTCTCCCAGCCCCTATGGGCACCCACTGGACAACCCTGTGCTCGATGGGTCCAGCTGGATTAGACTAAGTGCTGGAGATGAGCTATGATGGCGCATCTCACCTTAAGGGAGACAAGAGCAACCAGTACTGTTCAGAAATGAGGGGACTTCTGTGATGGCTTACCTGACTATACAAAAAGGGTTTAAGTGGACCAGGGGATGCCAAGCAAATTTAGATGATGGGACACATACAGAGGTGGCAGTACCTTTTTCTTTATGCCCTGGTACACAGCAAGAGTAGTGTGTAGTGTTTGCTGTATGTGGAGTAGAGAGGTGATTAATTTTACCATGGTCAAATGAGACTTAAGGCAAAGCCAGATTAGTGAACAATTTTCCGGGAGTTGCAATCACAGAGAAGTATTGTGTAAAGTGTGTGAAGCTCTGCCTCTTCTTCAGATGAATCTTTTAGTCTAACACTTCTAGCATCCTGTAAGGCAGATACTTCTGACATTTTCATTTTCATAAGTTAGAAAAGCAAGAGAGCTGCTTGTCCAAGGTCACATCTTTAGAGACAAGATCCATTGCCCAGGAAGCACATAGAACTCTGCTGTGAAGAAGAAAGTCAGATGTAAAGTTGGAGATGCACACAGCTTACAACATTCTTTATTTGGAAAGTGCACAGTTGCTCTAGCCACCTTTTTCACAGGACCTGGGCCAGCACAGAACTTCACAACCACTCTCAAATCTATTGTTATGAGAACCCACCCTGACATTGGAAGTCCTAAGAACTCACCACTACAGAGTTCAACTGCTTTTGTTATGGACAGAATAAGAGAAGACAAACAATTGATCAAAGCTATTTTTTCAGAAATCAACGTGTCTGGGACTCCCAAACAGCAAGGCATTCACTTGCTGTTGAAGTCACAATTGACTATTTCCCACTTCTGAGAAGGAGTGTGGAATGCACTCAGCTCCTGGGTTTCCCGTCTATGACTGAATTACTGCCTATTATTTCCTATCTCCCTTTCTCCCCAGAGGACCGCTGCTGTGAAGCCTGTACTCAGACTTGTGGCCTGCCTGCAGAACTGTGAAGTTTATTCCAGTGCTTACTAAGTATTTAGTCAAACAAGGAAACATATGGAATCTCAAAACATTCCCTAGAGAGGCCATTTGATATATCCAGAGACTGATTGTGGTGTTGTTTGATTTATAAAATGTACCTCTTAGCAGTCTTAATGAATTCCCAATTTCTACCACCTAAATCATACATTTTGTCAAACCACTGCCTGAGTCTTATTCTTGCTCTTTAAAGTTTTAAAATTGTTTATAAATATAAAATTATTATGGCTAGATGCAGAGAATTTTTTTTTTAATGAATAGTTGCTCCTTGACAACCCAAAGCAAGATAGTAAAAGGCTGGCTATCAGCCCCGATTACTGAATGGCTGTAGGAACTGAAGATGTCTTCTATTTCCCAGCTTTACATGAAAGATAACTATAGAGTGATAAATTGAGGAGCAAAGAGTTGTCATAAAATGTTCAATGTTTAAGCTACAACCTCTGTGTGCTTTAGGTCTACTATTGAATGTTAAATCAGACAGATGCAGGTTGCAGTCTAGGCACTAGCACTGACTGACAATGGTCAGCAAATTCTTAATCTCTCTTCCTTTGGCCATCTTTAAAGTGGAAATTATAAAAGCACCTACTTTATCGGACTCTTGTGAAGGTTAGAGGACTAACCCTTAGAAAACATAAAGCGCTTAGTATGTCCGACTCCTAACTACTTGAAAATTATCACAAAAGTAGATACAAAAGATTCTTTGAAAATACACACTGACTTTGATTCTTGTGCCTGCTGTTTCTTTGTTTTTTTCTCTCTCAATGATGTTTAACATTTGTCAGGACAAAGAATAAAATAAGAAACTGAAAGCCAACCAAATAGGAATAAAGACAAGGAAAGCATTAGCTTCTTACTGAAAATGTGATTTTTTTAATCATTAATACAGAAATGGTTGTTGCAGTGCTAAAAACTTAAGGGATCCTTGCAAGAGAGAGATTTAAGTCTTGGTCCCTAAAGACTAGTTGCAGGAAAGAGAGAAAAAGAAGAGACAACTGAAAAGAAAAATATGGGAATCTATAGAGTCTTTAAAAAAATTTAAAAGGGAAATACAAAAGACTTTTTAAAAATTATTACAACAGAGTGCATGAAGGATTCTCATAGGTAAGAGATTCTCAGGAGTTTCCTTCATCCATTTAAATCAGTATGTATTGTGTAATACATACAACGCTCTAGGAAAACAAGGTGATCAAACATGTTCTCTGTCTCTAAGATAAGTTCAGTACCACAAAAGGGTTATTTTAGTGAAAGTTCAGGCAGGAAAGGGGAACAACAGGCAAGGGAAGACCTCAATCTTCACCGGAGGATGGCAGTCAAAGCGGCCTGGGAAAAGAGGTAATCGGTGAACCCAACTAGAAAGAAGCCCATTAGTTGGCTGGGCAGAGTGAAGGGGAGGGTACTTCAAAAAGCATAGGGCTTCAAGTGGCCCAGCAGGCTTAGGGAACTGCAAGTTTGGGGTTACAGCGAAGCACATGGTGTAAATCAAAGAGCGGGTGCTGGTGCTTTCCTGTGGGCCCTCACCCCGGAGATTCCACTTCGTGGCTTCACTCTGCTCTGCTGTACAGCAGGTGTTTCCTTCTGATTATTCAAGTCTCTCATTAAATATCACTTGTGTACCAAACCTTCGGAGACCGTATAATTTAATTTAGCTGTTCAGTCATCTGTGAACAGCACTTGCTAATACATTTTTAAGCATTTTTTATTGACTTGTCTGTTCGTTTACCAACTATTTCTCTCCAGTAGAGTCTTTGAAGCAGTTTCTCCGTCTTGTTCTCCATGGCATTCCCTGCTGCAACTGCATAAATGATCACAGGAGACATGGATTGACAGTACGAGCTGCAAGGTTATAGCAGGCATGATATTCAATCCTCTCTAATTCCCACTGTCTGGAATTCTGCCTGCCGTAAGAGGACAGGGAATGAACATTTGGTGAATGAATGAAGTAAGTTGCACATATGAGCAAGGGACAGAGCATGAAGGAATTTGTAAACTGTGTTTGTGTAGGTGGAGAGAAACCTCTGATGATTAAGTAGGAAAAAATATAATTAGTTTCCTGTTAGAAGGTCATTCTCATGATTGTGCGGAGAATGTGATGGAGAAGAATGAGACTAGTTTGAAATCCACTGACATCATTAACTAGAATATCTACTGAGGGAGGAGAAGAGGTGAACGAAACAATGTTTAATTGGAAGGCCTAAGGGTGAGGAGACCAGAAGGGGAAGGAATAGACTAATCTGACTCTGTATATAATGCAAATACTTGATAATTGAGTTTCATACATTTTAAGGGAGTCAACACTGCCAAATGAAGGACAACAGAAAGAAAAGGAAAACGGAGAGAAAGCTGTGGCAATCAAGCCATCAGCAACATCCCAGAGCAGAGACAGGAGACAGTTTTCACGAGATCGTTTTGTCCACTGCCAACAGGAAGTAAATAGTGAAGGCTGCAGGCGGCTGCTTCTCCTTTCACCTCCAGCTCCATCCTGCATCACGAGGGGGCATCACAGATGCATGTGGACACCACAGCCCGCAGGACCGAGCTGAGTCCACACCCCCACAAAGTACTTTTCCTGGTCACTACTCAAGCCTAGAACGCACAGCCCCTGAAACAAGAGGTGCCTTGGAATACAGCATTCATTCTGCACAAGCTTTGGAAGCAGGGCTGGGGTAAACTGGACAGAGGATGTCTGAGTCTCCGGTTCCTGAACGGGGGATATCATGGGTTCTGGGTGGTCCATCCCCAGGCCTTGCAGATTCCTTAAGCAGTGGGAAGCAGTGCAGCTGGAGGAGGGTCAGAGCATGGGCTTTGTGTGGGTCCAAAGGCGGGACTGATTACAAGAGAAACCCCAGAACTTACATCATGTCATCTTGAAATCTCACAGAAGGCAAATAAGAAACCTCCCACCCCAGAAGTCCCAGTCAAGCCTGGTTATTTTACTCTAAGTGTTCACAAGCTCATTCCACCATGGGCACCAATCACCACAGACAGGAGGAGGGTCACAGACCACTTGACTTAACCTGGGCGTATGCTCCCACCCTGCTGTGTGAGCCCCATGGTCTGAAAGGGAGGAGGGTGATGCTAGGCTGGTGAGGTGAAAAGACGCTGAGGGACAGAGACTTTTGCATGTGCCCAACAGATGGAACTGAAGTCAGATTGCAGAGAGTTGTGGAGAGGAGAGCAAAAAGGAATTGGAACATATGAAGCAGCATGTGAAGTCTGGCCATCAGAGAAAGGAAAACCATAATTCTAGCAAGGAAACAGGGGCAAGTTATGAAGACAGAGGTGCTGGACGATGGAAACCAGTGCATGTATGGATGGAGAGCAGAGATTCAAACTTTGGTGTGCACACAAGGCTTCCTGTTAAAATGCAGATTCTGATTCAGCAGGTCTGGGGGTGGGACTTGGAATATGCTACATTTCCAAAAAGCCCCAAAGTGCTCATTCATGAACCTCACCTTGAGAAGAGAGAATTTAGAGAATTAAGTAGCAGAGAAACAATAAGATTGAAGATATGTCAGAGAAAGATCAGATAAAAAATAACAATCCCTAGCCCACTCCTCTTTGGCCCCTGGAATCAGGCATTTCACCAGCAGAGAGGCACAGGCAGCATGTGGAATAATGTGGGACAGTCAGTGTTCTTCAGTGAATACTGGAAGAAAATCCTAACGCAGGGCATCAGCATAAGCGTGAAGTGGGAATCCTGAGGGTGTCACCGTCTAATGCTTCCCACGCAGGCAGAGCCCCTGAAGTGTTCCTGTGAGGCTGTGCCCAGAATTCGAGGCACAGAATTTGGATGAGTAGCTGGAGGCCTCTCTGCCATGGCAAAATTAATGAGGCCAGGGCGTGAATGTGTGTGTGTGTGTGTTGGATTATTTGAACAACCCCGCAGCCAACCACAGGAGTCAGTCACATTGTTAGTGGTTCCCTCATGACTTAATTTTTAATCAGTCCTATCAATAGTGAGACCGAGTGAACTAGGGCTTTACAATGTCTACTCTCTATAAACCAGAAATCTGCAAAACCATGTCACTTTGCCAGTTAACGAGGTGTCAGTACCTAAGGGTGACAATAGTAAAAAAAAAATAAGTACCTCATTAAAATGGAAGTAATCATTAGTGAAAATTTATTTCTACAATTTTTGACCTAAAACAAAACTTATGTCATTTTTTTCCCAAAGATATTGACCTCAGCAATGACTTTTCTGAAACATTAAGTGGAGTACTTTCGTGGCAAACATTTTCAATAAAACCTTTTAACTGACACTTCAAATATGTTGAGAAACACACCCACTGTCTTCAGTGTCTCAACTTATTGTTAGAAAAATAACATATTTTTGCGAGTATAAGGTGTGGGTCCTACGATTTTACCTTGATCTATCACTTCATGGAGAGTGAGTTCTTCAGTCTCTGGAAAGCAATCTTCTCTCATGATACCTTGAAGACTTTCTAAAATGTGAACAGAGTTTGTTTTCCTTTTCCCTCCTTGTGGCTCTGCTGTCCGTTCAGTTCACATGCTATTATACTATCCTGGAAACAGAAAAATCTAACCGAAATCACAGGATCAGGTGTCTGGGAACCTGGTAGATTGCGGGCTATAAGAATAAAAAGGGGTTTTTTGTTCTTTTTCAGTCTACATTGAGTCCCTAATGCAGCCTTTTCTCTTCTTCTACTTCCATGGCAGGCCTTGCATCTCCTTTGCCTGCATTTCTACCTTACTGGCTTTGTCCACAATCGCCTGCTTCTCCTCTTTGCGTGTCCAGCTTAGATGCCACCCCCTCGGACAGTTTTTCTTCATCTGCCTTTATTTGTTTACTTGTTTACTTTCCGTCTTCTTTTAGAATGTCTAGTGCATAATCTCAAGGGCATAGTCTTTTCCATTTGGGGTTCCAAGCCAGAGCCCAATAGCAGCATACAATTACTATCATCGTATGTGTTAAATGATCATAGGAAGAGTGAAAGAAATATTCCAGAAGCACTTTTAAAGCAGAAATTAGCTCTTTAGTTCTCACATATTCCAACCCTTTAAAGCAGTGCTCAACACACTAGTGTAGTAAACACGTATGTGTTCAAACAAGTGTCTGCGATTGTGAATAATTTCACTCTTAGCAGCCACGGAAGACAGAAGAAGCAGGGACCAGAAATTCATGGGTAATTAAGCCCTCGAGTCTACCAACCACAAGTACCTTTCGATTTTGGTTGATATTTATAAGGCTTTTCCCTGGTCTTTCCAGACACACCCTACAAACGCTTTACTGAGAGTCTTATTTAAAAAAACTCCTGTGGTGAAAAAATTATCTAATTTTCTCCCAGGTTTCTTTTTGTATCACTCATACCTTGTGGGGATCACCCTCAAAAAAGCAGACAGATACTTAGAAAAGCCACAGTCTTTTCACTACCCAGATCATGGCCAGCAGCCAAACCACAGCTATCTCATGCCTTACAACTCACTCTTTTCCACTTTTCCCTCAGAACCTGACCCACAGTTTGTGTCCCACACATGGCTTGTGTTAAAGAGTTGAATCCAATTGCCAGGGTCCATGCCAGACTCTCCTGATTACATGCGTGACCTGGAACAAGACATTTACCCCTTTCAGGACTTCTACCTATAACATGAGCATAACTGGGTTTGAATCATAAGGTTTACTTTTTCATTAAATGAAATAATTTCATATAAATTACTTAGCCTAGCATTTGGGACATAGAAAGGGCTTGGTGTGACTGGATATTATGCCCACTATCATTATCAACTTCATATTTATTTTTGAATTGTAGAGAGAAACCCTCAGGTATTTAAGACCAGTAGGAGAGGGAAAAGAAAACAGTTGCTTCTTGCCCCAAGGCTATTTGGGAGCTATAAATACCATCGTCATTCCAGGATAAGAGGGAGCATAGTACTCTTCTTTCTACAGCACGCTAGAATCCCCCTCAATGGAACTGGCTTCTTCACAGTTGAATTGAGGAGAACCCACTGTGTTTTTCTGTTTTGGTAAGCCTTCTTATTGTATTTTTTCCTGTATTTATTAGCCTTTCAAACCATTTTGCATCAATAGTTAAACACATTATCACTGTGAGATGACAATGTCATTGAAATGCACTGGAGTAAGAGAGAATAAACACACAATGATAAATCTATTTTTTAAATAGCATTTTAACAATTCTTCAAAAGAGGCGGTTTCATGCCAATCTCATGCACAAATTTTTATGTGCGTACACTCATGCATATGAATGTACTGAATGAAGTCCAAAGGCCAAGATGGATAAAAACAAACTTACTTTCAAGAACTTCCTGCTGTGGTTTGAGTTTGCTCCAAACAAAACCCATGTTGAAATCTGATCCCCTTGTGAGGCCATGTTGGGAGGTGAGGTCTAAAGGAAAGTGTGGATCATGAGTGGCCTCAAGTTGTTCTGTCAGTGAGTGAACTCTCACTCTCACAAGACTGGGTTAGTTCTCCAGGGGACGTTCCCACAAGAATAGGCTATTATAAAGCCAGGACACCCCTCCGGTTTTGCCTCTTCACTCCTGTTCTCTTCCCCTCTGACCACCTCCACAAGGTTGGATTGCAGCATGAAAAGTCCTAGTCAGAAGCCAAGAAGATGCAGGCACCATGATTCTTGTACTTCCCAGCCTGCAGAACCATTAGCTAAACATCCCTTATCTTTATAAAGTACCCATCCTCAGGTATTTGGTTATAGCAACACTCAGTGGACTAAGACACTCCCAAAATATCTCAATCCCATCTTCATTTGAAAAAGTTATATAATCCAACAATGCATTCATGAAGTTACTTTCCAAAATATTCTATATTCTCACCCTACTTTTAATATGTATATTGTTTACTTGGCTATATTGTGGATTCATCAACTTATTTAACGCCTATCTCCCTTACTAGAGTTTACATTTTGTGAATGCAAGAAATATGTCCACCTTGTTTATAACTATGTCTCCAGCACACAGTATATTCTTAATAAATCTGTGTAGAGTGAATGACTATCCCTTAAAATCTGTGGACATACTGAGGCAACATATATTTATATGCCCAGCACAGATTCTAGAGAACGTAATAGCTGAATTCAGTGTAAGCAGCAGTGTAGTGTAAACATTAGCTGGTGATCTAGGTTCTGAACTTGGTTCTGTCACCAAACATGAAACTTTAGGCATAGGGAATATGAGTTTCATATACACCAACTGACATGGATGATAAAACAAGTCTTTTATCTGCTGTTCTTAAATCAGTTCACTAAAAATAATACCTGTTTACTGGGTATCCTCAGAGTCAGACTATTTGTTTGGGGAATGAGATGACAGAAAGATAGGAAGGATACAGGCAGTGAGGAAAGATAGTATCCTTAAACAAACTTTTGTACCCAAGAAGTTATTACTATTAATCTACTATTAATCAGAGAAGAGGACAGGAAAAACACTGGGGTAATTTTCTTATTCCATTACTACCTACAAAAGATGAGCTTCCTCTTTGGGTGATTCTCTGTTCTGCAAAACAAAAATGGTAGGAACTCAAAGCAGAATCTAACTGAAATTGTAGAAAATAATAAAATGTTGTTAATAATACAATATTTCAAAAACTTGGTTATTAATTTTTAACTTGAAGTGTTGGCTTTTTAAGATTAATGCTTATGGTGGCTAAGGTGCCAGCCACATACACCTAAGGTGGCGAGTTCAAATCCAGCTCCGGCCACCAAATAACAATGATGGCTGCAACCAAAAAAAATAGCCAGGTGTTGTGGCAGGCGCCTGTGGTCCCAGCTACTTGAGAGGCTGAGGCAGGAGACTCGCTTGAGCCCAGGAGTTGGAGGTTGCTGTGAGCTGTGGTGCCACAGCACTCTGCCCAGGGGGATAGCTTGAGGCTCTGTCTCAAAAAAATAAAAATAAAAAAATAAAATTAATGCTTATGAAAACATACGGCTTTTTTATTAAAGCTTGTGGAAACATAAAATTAAGCATATGCAAATACAGACTTAATTCCTTCCATTCATTATTCCATTAGTTCAGATTGCTATTTGCTTAATAATGGGCTTCCTGCATCCAAAAGCTCAATGAAAGTACCAGCTGCAATTCTCATATGTTTTGCTTGCCTCGGAAAATATTGTAT
Organism: Galagoides demidoff; assembly: GCA_963574575.1. Taxonomy (NCBI): domain Eukaryota; kingdom Metazoa; phylum Chordata; class Mammalia; order Primates; family Galagidae; genus Galagoides; species Galagoides demidoff. The sequence goes on from CAUYQV010108417.1 coordinate 13,217, forward strand.
TCATCTTACTCCTACACCAGGTATCTGGCTTTATAGTGAGTTTGTGATTAAGTGCTAATGAAGTATAGTTAGTTGTTCTCTGAGAATTTGGAAATTACAAATGCTCCAACCTTACTAATATGATTTAGAGAAAAATAATAAAAGCTAGGTAACAGATGCACCTTTTAAAATTTTTATACACATTTCAACTGCTAAATCAAATGCAATTTATTTTAACGTTTTGAAATAAAATCATAATGTAAAATTCCGAATTCAATTAAAAAGGAGCAAACTTTATATTAGTTTCTGGCCTAAATATATTCCATTCTAGAACTAACCTTTTTTGCAGCACTTTTATATTTGGAAGAAAATCTCTTTCCATTATTTTTAAAAGTGGACTATACTATATTGTACTGGCAGAGAAGAGTGTGAGATTTCTGAAAGCCTTAGTAACCACAAAACACATAATAATTAAAAAGAACAGAAAATAAAAGATAATTTTTTTCCCTTGTGGCCAAACAGGGCAAAAAACACATTGTTCACTCCACATACTTTTATAAAATAATAAATGTACACTGATGTAGTCTTTCCTGATGGCCAAAATGATTTTAAATTGGGACTTCTAGTTGGTAAACCTATATGTTCTATAAGCCATGTGATGACACTCAGCTTAACAAGCTTCGCAGCCTTAGAAGAGAACTAGAAACAACTTATGCACAATGAAAAGTGAATCGTGGTTACAAATAGAGTGTGTTCTTAGGACAAATAATAAGAAAAGGGTCAGGTCTACAGTGGTGTAATCACAAAGATAAGATAGTTTAGCCTGTTTTCCTGGGTAACGTTATTCTTTGCTGGCCTTGAGCACGTTCACGAGAGGCAGAACTGCATAGAAGAAAGATTAAGGATGGATCCTGGAGCCCTGGGTTCTAAATCAAACTTTGCCAGTTTCTAGTCAGGAATCTGGAACAAATTGCTTTACTTTACCTTGAAATTCATCTTTCCCACTGGAAAGAGTGAAAGTAATACTTCTTGCTCCAAGGTTTGCTGTGAGAATTAAAATAAAGCATCTGACACCACCTAATTGCTATTCCATAAATATTGTTAGTTTACTCTTTCCCTTTTCTAAAAATACAAAGCAGTCCCCCCAAGGGTGCTTCATGCCTATTGCCTAAAAAATTTGAACACTTCAAACAATAACATGCTTGAGCAATCTTTGTCACAGGAGTTCTTGTTTTTTGTTTTGTTTTGCTTTGAAATAATCAACTCAGGAATTTTCAGGGAAATAACAGCAATAATCCCTTTATAATTCCCGGTTTACTGACCTACAGACACAGAAACTCCCACCCCAAATGGATTTAAAAAAACATTTTATTCATATGTATAAGTTATATATGTAGAATACTAAAATCTAAAATTTCCTTATAGTTGCCTTAATAGAAAGAAGATACCCCAGAATTTCTAGACAGTAAATGAATTCTGGTTCTGGCTCTAGTTTTGCATCTCTTCTGAGGTAATACTAACTTCAACATGGTAGGCACTTTCAAAGGTAAAGGCAGAAAGTCAAGGCTTTGTTCTTCTTTTCTTAAACTTCCCACCCATCCTAGGAACTAGTATAGTAAGAGCCAAATTTAGTTTCTCTTTGAAGGATCCATAATGTGTTAGGATTACAAACTATCACCAAAAACCGCAAGACTGAACACATGCCACAGGTTGTCAATCAATTGGATGAATTAATAAAATGAATGGATGACCTGAAAGAAAACATTCAAGATTAAATAAAAATTTGTTGTGGTGAATCACCTAGTTGACATGCTTTGATGATATAATTTTAGAAAATCTAATAAGGCACACAGAATTGTGTAGATGGGGGTGAGTGCATTTGTATCTAGAGGGAAATGAATAAGTGCTATATTATATCCAGAAAAAAAATTCCCTAAAATGATCATAAAAGGTACCAGGTGTTCAATTTGATCCATGCCTTCTGCTAGAGGCTTGGGGATACACAAATGATTATAGCCCAGGCCTTCAAGAAGTTTACAATCAAATGGGAGAAATTGATCCATAAACAATCTAAAATAAATGTAGGTATAGAACAGAGATACAAAATGTACAAATGTCTATTAAATACTACAATGCTCAGAAGCAGGAGCAATCAATGCTGCTGTGGGACCATTTTGTAAGCAGGAAAGGGAGTATTGAGATAGACTTATAGGACTCAGAGGTTAATTGTGTCTCAAAGATGAGCCAGATGTGACCAGTCACACAAGGTGAGGAAGACTATGCAGGCAGCCAGGAGATGTGCAACATGCGGGGCCTCGCAGAAAAAATGACCTGTTTAGGAGAATACAGGGAGATCAACATGGTAGAGAGCAGGTTAAAGGGTGCAGGTATGGACAGGTAAAACAGGGAGGGTTGTGCTGTCCACGTATGAGAAGTTGCATTCCATATTGGAGGCTGGTATTTTCAAATCATAAAGGCTACAGACAGCTGAGGACCTTCTGGGAAATAAAAACTGCTTAGCTTTTTATCCACTTAGACTTTTATTTAAGATTTTCTTTATAAAAAAATTGTAAACCTCTGTTGTAGACACTATGCCATGAAAGGTTTTGAGAGTAATAAGGCCAGATTGACATTTTAAGAAGTTACATCTAGAACTTCAGGAGACGTGGGAGAAGCCCAAGATTAACTAGAGTGCCCAGTTGAAATATGCCTATTATGGGCATATTCCAAGACGGCAGTAGGTGGGATAGAGAGCTAACTACTGGAACAGAAGTACAGACTCAAACCATCCCCCACCTTCCTAGAGTAAATGGTTGGACTCAGGATCAAGAATGAAATCAGAGTTAGTTCCAGATTTTACCTTGGTGTTTTGTACATATCAAGGTATTCATTCACCGTGGTATAAAATAAAAGTTCAGGCTTGAGTGCAAAATGAGAGTTGAATTTGAAGCACCTAAATACAAATGTGTATTCAAGGGTTGGGCATGTATAAGATTGTGGAGCGAAAAGGGCAGACCTAAATGGAAGGCATAGCTTTGGAAGCTGCTGGCATAGGAGCGTGTCTTCAGCTCTAAATAGGAGGCAGATCATTCACGGAAGGGGTGAGCACATGAAAGACCCCGAATAAAATGTGTTTTATTTTATTCAGGGAATGGACAGAAGAAGAGAGGTCTATGGAAGAAACTGAGTAAGCTGCATAGGAAGGAGGAGAAACTAGGAGATATAGAGACACAGAAGGTTTCAAAGAGAGGGTTAAACACCGACGAAAGATCAAGCAAAACAAAGACTAAAGAGAGTCTATTGAATCTGGCAATGTACAGTTTCTTGGGGACCTCAGGCAAAGTACAGGGTGACCAAAAGTCACCCCATAAAGCTGCCATATATAGGAAAAAATGGGAAATTGTAGCTAACTGTACTTTTATTGACAAAATATTCATTACCAATTTTTACAAAATATTTACAAAATATTCTCCACATTTTGGCCCCCTCTTTGTAAAATGTTGTACCTTTAACTCCATTTTTAGAATGGTGAAGCAGAAATGGTACAACAATTGATATAGTTAAGAATTTCCTGAATGGAGAGAAGGTACCGTTCCATTCAGAGGCAACCCCAGAGGCAAAAGTACTGATTTGTGATTGTAGAATTTGATAGGAAAATTGGCATGGCTATAGTGAAATACTACTACGTAAAAGAATTCCCACTTACTAGTGAGACTAATACCATCTTCTAGAGAGGAGGTCTTCATTTTAAAGAAGATTAAGAAGCAGTTTTGGAAGGAAACAGATGAATAGATAGACTTCCAGTCTGATAATTGGTTCATAACTATGTCTATTCATTTTGAATCCATGTCATGTATTGGCATGATGGTAGAAAATTAGTTCAAACTCATGAGAAATTCACAAGTCAATCTGCTGCAGATGGCCACCGCCCAGAGGGCTGGTGTCAGGAATTGGCAAATCTCTGAGTTCTTCTGTCTTGAAAGTGGAAGAGATGAGACACTAATGCACACAGAAGGTGGTGAGAGGGCAAAGCACATGTAAACAGCTGTTTCACAACTAGGGAATAGATGAGAACACCACGGCTATTCTAGTATTAAAATGTGAATTCTTTTTTAAAAGTCAAGGGCTAAAATATTTGGTTAATTTGTTGAGAAAAGTAATGGCCTACTTTCTGTAACTACGCTCAGTGAGAGAACAAGTGAACCTTACTTTTCAAAGACCCTTTTTTCCCCCTAAGAAGGAATGTGTTTAATTACAGAACATCTCTTTTGTTTTTGCAAAAATAAAGAACATGATAAAACACTAATGTTTTCCTTAATCTTGATGAAAAGTCTATGATCTTTATTTATGAACTAACACAATTCTCAAAAATAGTTAAAGAAAAAAAATGTAATCCTTCCAATTCTGTTTTATTTAACAAGTTGCAATTTCTCCTACCCCAAATCCACTATCCTCTTGATTATTTGTTGAGAGTTGATTGACAGCAGGAAGAAAAAGTCAGTAAGTTCCTGAAAAAAAGATGCCTAGGACTGCAGGGCTTCAATAAACTCTCACTGCACTAACTTAAGTTATATACAAAACGGTATTGGCCAAATTGTATTTATTCTAGTCTTGAGATCTTATTTGTATAAAATACTCTCCAGGATCTAATGAAGATGAAGGAACTCAATAGTTGTTGATCTTGACGATGAGTTTTGTTTGGACATATTCAATTGATTGACAAAGTCATCATTATTTATGTAAACAGTAATAATTCTGTCCAGATGTTAAGAGTTCGATGCCAAGAGGGCCACAGAGGTAACACAAAAGGAAGGACACCTGTGGGTGATGAGACTAGAGACGCTTGAAAGGGCCGGATAGCAGCAACACCACTTGGACGTTATGCTGCAAGGGCATCTGGTCCCAGATCAACTGGTTTTGGCAAAAGAAGTCAGAAATAGAGATTTTGAGACTAAATCTCTCAATTTTAAAATGTTAACATAATTGCTTTTTAAAATATCATTGACAACCTCTGCTCTCGGTAGAAACTTAAACAGTCAAGATCTTCCGACACCACATCCCCATTACCAGGGGTGAACAACTATAATGAATGGATTATGTGTTCAGCCTATGCCATCTGAATTGCAAATGAACTTTCTCACTGATGAGAGTGTAAAATACATTCTGTAAAGCTGTATAAACTATTGGCAGGGGTATAAAATACATTCTGCACAGAGATAGGAGCTATTGTCAAGTCCTCTTTTTCCCTCCTTTCAGATGCAGTGGTCTGTAATGCTACCATAATCTGAAAGTTCAACATCAAAATGATTAAGAGAGAAAAACACTCAGAAGCTGTTGCATAATTCATCATTGCAGCTGAGACTAAAAGATTTATTGTCCTGTAGCACAAATACATTATAAACTACAGCACATAATGAAAATTGAGTTAAAATATAGTTAAGTGAAGAAATTTCAAAATTGTTTCATTATTAGAAGCACCAGGAAAGCTGTCCATCCCTGTTAACATAATTGATCAAGTCATGATGTTTCAGATACATTTTGTGGAAAATCATTGCTAGATGGAGGGAGGACATATTTGTGCAGTTCATCCGTGACATGCTCATTCCACATGGCCAGACTGTAGGCATTCTTTTTGTTCCATCATATGAGAAATGCATCAGGGCCCATTCTTGGGTCAAAATGCTCCGCACTAGAAATGCCACATGTGGTGCCAAGTATTGTCACACTTCGGTGGAAGGATTCAGAATAATTTACTTTTGTTGTGGGTCTTTCCCTAACAAGAATTGTCAGTCTGTACTATGCAATCAACACTTGTAAATATAGATTTTAATAACTGTGCATTTGGGAGAGTTTGTGTGGAAAGGGGTTGCTTCTCAACGCAGTGGACAATAAGTGTCTCCTTAGCCCTTGGATTTGAATCCAGTTCTGCTACACATCAGCTTCCTAACCTGGGACAAATGACCAAAGCCTTCCTGAGCAGATTCTGCATGCCAGGCACTATGCTCAGTATTGGGTATAGGAAAGTGAACAAGATAAATTCATTGCCCAAAGGAGCTTAAATCTTAATAGGAGAATCAAAAAAAAAAAAAAAAAGGACAGGCAGTTTCAACACAGAACCTTAAGGGCTATAGCAAACATAAGCTGGGAATATTTTGAGAGCACAACTGAGAAAAGTGATGCAAAGAATATTTCAGAAGCAGAAAAGAACATATGCAAAGGCCAGAAATTTTTGAGAGAGAGCCTAAAACTTCTGAGAGCCCCCTCATGGTTTTTATGGCTGTACCCGCATTCCCAGTAGACTAGCAGCTGAACAATCCTCAGTGTTCACCACAGCTAAAAAGAGGTTGGAAGAAGAGTCAAAGACACAGCTATTGCTCTACTATTATTCATTTGTTGGTACAGCGTCTTCACACACAGTTACTACAATTCATTGTGTTTAAGAAACCACAGTCGTTCCTTTCATGTGGATACTATCAATTTTCACATTAAACAGCAGTGCTCCTGGCACTGTTGTTTGAAGTTGAGACTTATTTGAAAAATGAAAATCTTATTTCTGGACAGAAACTACCTTCACAATAATTATTCTGCAGAATGCTAGTATGAGGCAATTCCACAGGAAGAAAAAAATAGTTTCTGATCAAATCATTTTAGGTAACGCTACACACTATGCCTATTGGACATTGGTGACTTATATTAACATACTTAATATTCTAAGAAGTCCTGAAAAAAAACAAACTATCAACACATATTCTTTAACGTAGGATTAAAGGGTTAATTAGCATAAATTTAATCAGGGAGTAGAATCTCCATTCACTGAACATAGGATCAGTACGCATGAGGTGGTCATTTCAAGGGAAATTCTTGAGAACGTTCTTTACAAAGGACTTAACCTCCTTCACCACTATATAAAGGCTAATTTTTATATCAAAAAGAAAAACTAATGTGATTGATTCCATGACTGTTATTTATTGTTCTTAAGCAATATGTTGAGAACTATGCCCCCTCCTACAATACAAGTAGCGTACATACAATAAGGAAGAAAAACATAGTATGACTACAAATTCCTGATAAAAATAAGTTTCTTTTTGCTTGACAGTTATATTTGTTTCTTTTCCTTTTGAGTTAGCCTAAAATACTAGGGAGAAACTTGCTTTTGAATATCCCAAATTCATTAAAAATAGTGATTTTTTTTTTTTTTTGTCACCAGGACCAAACTCTTTTCCCTGAGAAGAGTGATAAAACAGGTCAGATGGGCAAAAAATAGTCTCTTCAAAAAACAGCATTTGGAAAATTGGATTTCCATGTGCAGAAGAATGAAGTTGCTTCTTATTTTAATCATACACAAAAATGAACTCAAAATGGATAAAAGACCTAAATGTAAGATCTAAAACCATGAAGCTTCTAAAAGAGAATACATGGGGAAGGAACAGTGGCGTTGGCCTTGGCAATGATTTTTAGGATACTACACCAAAAGTTCAAAAAAAATAAATAAATAGGACGACATCAAACTAAAAAGCTTCTGCATAGTGAACAATCAACAAAATGAAAAGGAACCTATGGGCCATGAAAACAACCTTGCAGATCACATATTTGTTAAGGGATTTATATCCAAAATTCATAAAGGACACAGATAACTCAAAAACAAAAAGCAACACCACTAAAACATGGCCAAAGGACATTTCCTCAATGAAAACATACAAATGGCCAAAGGGACAGGAAAAGGTTCTCAGCAGCACTAATTACCAGGGAGATACAAATGAAAATGACTATATCACCTCACACCTGTTTGAGGGGGGGCTGTTACCAAAAAGACAAGAGATAACAAATGTTGGTAAGTGTGTGGAGAAAAGGGAAGTCTTGTGCACTGTTAGTGGGGTTGTATTAGCTTGGTAGGATCATTCTGGAAAACAGTAAAGAGGTTCCTAAAAAAACTAAAAATAAAACTACCACATGACCCAGCAATTCCTCTTTTGAGTATATACCTAAAAGATACAAAGTCACTCCCAGTAAGACACCTGCACTTCCATGTTCATTGCCACAACATTTGTGATAGCCAAAATGTGGAAACAACCTATGTGTCTGTCAACTACAAACAGGAGAAGAAAATTTAGCATAGATACATATACAATGGAGTATTATTCTGCCTTAAGAAGGAGATTCTGCCATTGACCTCAACATAGATGGACCTGGAGGACGACATACTAAGTACAAAAAAGAAAGAAAAATAGGGCAGGATCTCATAGATGTGGAGAATCTACAGGGAGGAAAGCTCAAACATACAGAGACAGAGAGTAAAGCAGTGGTCACCAGAGGAGGGCAGGCGAGGAGAGAGAGGGAGATACTGGTCAACGGGTACAAAGCCGCAGACACGTAGGGTGAACAAGTCTAGAGATCTAAAGTGCAAGGTGAGGACTGCAGTCAATAAAATCAGATAGCATTTGAGATTTTTGTTAAATGAGTAGATTTAGCTGCTCTTTTCACAAGAAACTAGCTATGTGAGATGCTAGATTAATTTTCTTCACTATAAGAATTTTTTCCTATCTATATGTAACCTATAACAACATGCTGTACCCCTCAAATACTCAAAATGAATTTTTTTAAATAGAAGCACCTTCCTTTCCTTGGTATGCTCACCTGTTCAATGTTTTCAGGAGACCTTGGGAAATACTTTCTCATCTATCTCTATTTCCAAGGTGTTTATGCCACAACACAGGGTCAGGACATTTCAGATGTTTGAAGAGGAATTTATTTATCAGGCAGAGAGCAAGAGCAGCACTGGTGTTGGAGGAGTTACTTGGTGAGGAATTTGATAGGGGATAATAAAAGGGTCTTCCTAAGAATTTATTTCCTAACCTCACAATAACGCAATTGGCATCTTGCATTTTCTACCTCATTGTCTAGAAGAAAATAGTTACCCTGTGGCCTTGTCTAGAGAAAGGAAGCAGCCATGATTTTGGTAGACCCTGGAATATCTTTCTTCTACCTTTTTTGTAATAACTTTGTGGTAACATCTCAAAGTACCTATAAGGGTCTACTTCTTGCACTTATGCTAGGGCCTGGCACAGAGTAGGCTGGAGGAAATATTTATGAAGGGAGAATAGAAGGGAGAAAAGTAGGAGAGGCTTAAACATTGAATATGTAGGTTTGACTGTGGGAGGTGTAAATCCCTGACTCTCTCTTACAGGAGAAACTAAAGAAATATTCCAAACACAGCTTCGGCTTTTAGAGAATATGTTCCTTTTGTACTACTTTATACAAAGCATAGACCTACGCCTAGTTTTGATAGCTAATTCATGTTAATTAGGCATTCTTTACTTATCTGCTATTCTCAAGGGAAATCATCCTATTTTTTTGTGTGCACATCAGCACAAGGATTGCAAAGACCTGGCTTTAAAGGGCTATGGTTGAATTAGGAGTCAACATTATAGCACAACATCATGTTTAAGGCCTGCTTTGGGAGATTTTCAGTGTTGTTAACTTGAAATGCAGTAAAATTTTGATCATACGTCTATATTTTGTATTAATCACTAGTTTTTCAGTGACAAGCCGCAGAAAGCCAGACAAGAGAGGCTTATGTAGAAAAAAGAAATGGTAAAATTTAAATTAAATTAAATAGTAAAAATTTTTTACAAGTGAAATAAAATAAAGGATGTATATGCTCACTAAGTCAAAAAGTAAATTTGTCTACTATTGGCACTGGATAATCATGTTGGTAATACATACCCCTCTTACTCAGCTCTCCTTTTTTCTGTGTTGACTTTATTCACAAGTTGGGTCTCTCCATGTGGTGGTAGGACAGCCCCGGCAGCTTCAGGCTTCGTTTATTCCTTTTTAGCAAGCCAGTATGAGAGCTCTTCTTTCCTAACAGTACCTAAAGGAGTTTGATTGACAAGGTGTGGAGTAGCCAGCTGGAGAGGCTAGACTGAAAGTAGGAAGCAGCAGTTCCCAAAGGGAAGTCAAGAGGTGGCTCCACCGGGAGAAAGAGACCTGGATATCGGACAGGGAAAGCTGCAGGCCTGTCTGCTGTCTCCACACTCTGCATTTTCATGGAATTATCAGAACTCACAGCTTTCAAAGTATACTTGGATCGTTCACAGGAAATTTATTAAGTTTTTGTTTTAAATACTGTTAAGATGTCTTGAACATAGAAAATAGTTGAGTTTAGTTCATAAAAGTTTATCATTGAAATAAAGAACAGGCAGTTGAGCCCCTCATAACCTTTGTGTGACGCTGCGTTGTGGGAACTTAATTTACTGAGATCCCTCCATTAGTCACATACTAACAATAGCTCAAAGATTAGCTCGTCATGTTTAGACCAAGCGTAAAAACAAGTAGTTTTTGTTCTTATGAATGTGCATGCACACAGGCAATACATTACCAGCTAGATAATAATTTTGAACCAAAACGTACATTTTCTGGTTTTCAATAGTGAAAACTCCACTGGTTCTATAAGCCATTCTGAGTCTGTGTCATTTTGACTTTATCTGACATAGCAGAAAGAAGAGCGAACACAAAGTCAGGATATTTTGGCTTCAAGAAAAACCTTATATTACAACTCTGCAATTCTAGACAAGTAACTTCTCAAAGAATTGTTCAATTGTCAAAAAAGATATCATGTGGAAAGTAGTTATGAAACTTATAATACAGATTTGTAAAACACAGGTCTTTCTCCATAGCTGGCCACCTTCCTACATTGACTACTTCCTTAAGTTGACCTCATTTTCATAGACCAGGCGTACATCACATGTACATATCGCAACAGTAGGCCTAGTCCCTCTGTATGTTGACCAGCTTGTTGCAGTCCC
>CAUYQV010108423.1:0-15671 GCA_963574575.1 Galagoides demidoff
TAGCTGACTCTCACCCTGACTGTGATACCCTCTAGCTGACTTTCACCCTGACTGTGATTCTCTAAATAGTCCTTTAGTAAACTATGCTTAGTGTTAATATTTGGTATACATAGAAATACTGTAAGGGCCTCATCTCTCTCATATTCAATATATTTTCATTGGAATTTGCTGTATGAACAAATACATGTTGGAGCATTTCATCACTGGCTGCATTTGAGTACTTGACTTTGGCTCCTGATTTGTTATTGAGGCAATGGTTCTGTGAATGGTGATGATCTTCCCGGTGATTACATTCATTTAAGAATCATAGTGGCCATATATAGAAATTTTACATGTTCCTTTGTTTAGATTTATTTTTAAATTCGTAAATGTTAAATGCAATTGTAAAAGTACAGCATAGGTATTACATTGAAAGGTTTGACTCTAACACTCCCCTCATGTACCCGATAGAGGAGGTTACCAAAGCAGTGCTCAGGAGGCAGCCAGCGCACCTGACTCTGCACTCAGTTCCCTCTCAGCTTCTCCACCTCTCCCTCTCTGTCCTTCTTTACTGATACGAGTTGTATTCACATTCTGAGATGATGATTGTCGTGCTTCACTTTCCCATCTTGGAGTAAAAGCCCTTCATTTTCTTTGCTAATCAGTTTGAGCCTCCATTCGCTCTAATGCTAGGGACATCTAAACTTTCCCTAGCAACCTCTTCCCAGGTTTTTCTAAGGAGAAACTTAACAGGTCCACGAGTCAAGGCTTCTCAGAAGGGGCTTTGCTGAGTCCCTGGGGTCTGGTCTCTGCAGCTGCTGGGTTTAGACAATACTTTGCCTACTCTTGTCCCCCCAGAACCTCCTTGCTCTGTCAGTAGGAGAAAGACCTTGATTTAAAGATAAAGCTGGTGTTACAGGCAGAATTATGTCTGTCCAGTCCACTTGCTGATTCTAACCCCCATTACTGATATGACTCTTACACCAGGGTGTCCAATCTTTTTTATTTTTTTGCCACACATTAGAAGTGGAAGAGTTGCCTTGGGCCACACATTAAACACACAAAAACTAAGGCTGATAAGAAAAAAGAAAGGTCCATGCATACTTTTTGCAATATCTGCCATCATAGATAAGCAAAAAGTCTTCAATAATCAGGATGCAGTCCATGGGCCACAGGTTAGATAACCCTGCCCTAGAATGTGACTGTATTTGTAGGTAAGCCCTTCAAAGACACCAAGTAAAATGAAGAATACCCCAATCCAGTGAGACTGGTGTCCTTACAGAAAAAGGAGATTAGGACACAGACTTACTGAAAGGAAGAGCGTGTGAAAACAAAGGGACTAGAGGGCCGTCTGCCCGGCAAGGAGAGAGACCTCAGAATGAAGCCAGGGCTGCCCACACCTTCCTCCTGGACTCCACCCTACAGAAATGCACGTCTGTTGTTTCAGCCCCCAGTTAGTGGTGCTCTGCTGTGGCAGTCCTAGCAAACTGGATGCTCCATCTTCTGGCTTTAGACTTCTGTTAGCACCGATGCCAATCTCAGCTAATTCATCCAGATGTTGATAGTACCTGCAGGAACAAAGAGGTACACTGTGTCATCTTTGGGCAGAAGACGCTAACCCCAGAGTTCTACTGACCACCATTTAACTCCAGCCAAGCAGGTGAATTTTACAAGGCAGTCACGAGAGCTTTTAGCGTGTGGCGTCTGTTGTGCCCTCTCCTCACATGACCTGTGTTCTTGTTGTGGGAACACAGATCCCCGTATTTTCATAATACCCATGGAGTAGAATTTACATGTTCCCCTTGAGGACAGAGGCTTAAGCCACAAAGTGGCTCTGTGCTGCTGCCATTGCTAGCACTGTCTACCTTCTTGGGAATCTGGATCTCAAGACCAGAGGTCCTTCCCTCCTCCAGCCCTAAGGCCTGCTCTATTTTCTGCTGCAGGGTTTACTGTTATCCTGGGGTAGCTGTGGGAAGGTGTAAGCCACTCTCCTAAGGGAGACCTCCCCCTACCAGAGTAGGATTGCTTGATGTACCGTATGTCCTAAGCTCTATACATTTTCATAGACATCAACTTCTTCATCAACATTCCCAGTGAAAAGGCTTGTAATTTTGCTTTTTGTCCTTGAGAAGAAAATTTCATACTTCTCATGTTAAAACAGTTGCTTTTAATGGGCTCCAGATTGGTTTAAGTAAGGAAAATTCTTAGTTATTCTATTTTCAAATGCTGCTTTTCCATCCTGCTCTCTCTTTTTATCCCGTGGAACTTCCATCAGATGATTTTTAGATTCTAAATTTATGCCCTGTAGCTCTGAACTGCTCTTTTTTCTTGCTTTGCCACATTCTGGGTGAATTCCTCAGTACTTTCTTATAATTCACTAGGTTTTTGACACTTTCCAGTCTAGAGTATTCCTAGTCTAGATATAAAACTATATCTTTTAATTTCTAGGAACTTTTAACATCCACTTCGTTCTTTTAAATATTTTTGTTTTTTCATTAAATTTTTTTTTTTGTGGGGACAGGGTTGTGCTCGGTCACCTAGGCTGGAGTGCAGTGGAATAATCATTGCTCACTGTCTATAGCCTCAAACTCCTAAGCTCAAGTGATCCTCCTGCCTCAGCCTCCTGAGTAGCTAGACCTCCAGGCACGTGTTACAATGCCCAGATAATTATTTTATTTTTTGTAGATGTGGGGTCTTGCACTGTTGCCCAGCCTAGTCTTGAACTCCTTTCTTCCACGTGATCCTCCCAAGTCAGCCTCTCAAGGTGCTAGGATTACAGATGGGATCCACCTTGCTCAGCCTCTTGTTCTCCTGTTGTGGAGACTGTTCTTTCTGTCATTAGGTTTTGTTATGCGTTTTGCAATCTTGGCCTGCAGGCTCATGTGGGGTGCAATTTCCCCTCTCTTTTCTCTTTGGATGAACCTCTTCCGGTCTCCTTATTTTTAGGTGTAGCCAACCGGCTTTCTAGCAGCACGTTTATCCCAGCTAACAACCTCATCTTAAATTGTCTCCCGTGGCTCTGGTCCCATGGCAGTGTTAGGGCAACTCCATGACTGATGGCAGGTTGGCTCAGGCCTGGCCGGGAGACTGTTTGCACCTGTCTGTAGGCAGATACTGGTTTTCTTGGGCTACTGTAAGAAAGTGCCACAGACTGTGTGGCTTATAAATAGCAGGAATTTATTTCCTCATGGCTGTGCAGTCTAGAAGTTTAAGATGCAAGGAATAGTTCCTTTTGAAGATGTCTTTCCTTGGCTTGTAACTGGTCATCTTGTTCAAAGGTCTTCGCACAGCTCCTGTCTGTGTCCTAATTTCCCCTTTTTGAAGGGACATCAGTCATACTTTTTTATGGCCGATTCCAATGACCTTATTTTAACCTTCATTACCTCTTTAAGGACACTACCTCCAAACACATATTGAGGTACTGGGGTTAAGACTTCACCACGTGATGGCTGGGTGTGGTGGCTCAGACCTGCAATCTTAGCACTCTGGGAGGTCGAGGCAGGTGGATTTCCTAAGCTCATGGGTTCGAGACCAGCCTAAGCAAGTGTGAGACCTCATCTCTAAAAATAGCCAAGCATTGTGACGGATGCCTATAGTCCCAGCTACTCAGGAGGCTGAGAAAGGGAATCATTTGAGCCTAAGAGTTTGAGGCTGCTGTGAGCTATGATGCCATGGCACTCTACTGAGGGTGACAAAGTGAAACTGTCTCAAAAAAAAAAAAAAGACTTCAACATATGAATCCTAGGGAGGCACATTCGGCACATAACAGGCATAACGTTTTGTATAAGCTGTAACCTTAGAAAGTGCTCACTTGCAGCTCTTTTCATGGGCAGGGAATCCTATCCCAATGCTTTTTTTAAGCAGTGAGCCAGCCTCGGCCCCCACACCATATGGATTTAGTCCCCACTATTGTGTGGGTATCACTCCTGGCTGCCTCTGCCTTTTCCAGTCTCAATGTTGCTGCTTCTGCACAACAGGCTTGTTTATGCTTCTAGCTCTTAGAGATGATTTCTTTGTTTTGAGGTGAACCTTAAGTTTTAAGCTTTTGCTTGCTATGTTTTATCTATCATTTTTGTGTGTTTGGATCAGAGCAGAGAGGTGTCAGCATATGACTTGACAGTGCCATTTTAATGAAGGTCCCACAATTATTTCTTAAAGAGAATAATAACATTTTTGTTGATGCCAGACTCACAGAAGGCGCCAATGTGACTGATCAAGGCTATGGTTAGACGTGTATTTAGACATCCTTGCAAACTAACGTGATTACTAATAAACACAAGAGATTAACTCCGATCCAACAACGTTCTTCCAAATATATATCCAGTTTATTTAAATACATAGTAGCAAAACAAAAAAGAAAAATTCAAGCACAGCTCCATTTTCAACACTGCATAATGTAGTCAATTATTTTTCATTTTGAACAACTAGAGTACGTATCATTTTTTAAAGTCTGAATTATTTATGCTAATCAAGGGGAATGCTGACAAGGGTAATGCAAGAGTGGTAAATTGCAGATAATTTATATTTTGTTTTGCTCTATATGTCTGCATTCTATTTAAACCAGGTGTTTGATGTGTTATGGATTTTATACCATTTCCATTCAAATGATTAAAAAAACACATTCTGAATATCTGATTTGGAAAGTTCCCAGCTTCCTACTCTGTTTTATCACTTGCCAAAGTCTTTCCTGTTACTGATTCGATACCCAAGAGAGATGCTCGATGGGTTCTGACTGGTCCGCGGCATCTGGAGCTCGCCTTATCTCTTTCTGAGCTCCTCCATGCTCCGACTCACACCTTCCTTAGGGGAGCATGTTGGAAGGTAACGATGTGTTTTGGCTTTCCTGGCTTCATCCAGTGTTTGAACCTGGGAGGAAAAGAGAAAGAAACGTTCTAAAATCCCGTGGAGGTTATATGTAGACTCAGCAAACAAGACACAGACCTCGTTCCTTCTCTGTGAGTAACCCACAGTGGGGCTGATTTGTTCATAGATTTGACTATCAGATTGCAGAGGAAAGTTTACTGTTATGCTTTTGACAAAGACTTTAAAATATTATTAACCTGCTCCAGGTCACTTAAGTGATAAAGCAAAAAGACAAGTGACCGTACTCTGAACTACTCTGGTGACTGGCGAACATTACACAGCAGCTTGGCACTTACTTGCACCACCGACAGGCATTACCTCTGCCCATAGAAGGGTGGACTGCTTCACTCTCCCAAACATTATGAGATCTTCAACCTTGATCTACAAAAATGTATCAGAATAGTTCTTTCTCCAATAAATATTTGTTGAACTCCTACTAACTGGAGTTCAGTTCCTACTAACTGTTGGAATTCAGCAACGTATAGGCCCATATTCTGGTGGGAGTGGTGCTCAGAGCTCGGTTTTCCAACTGAGAGAGGACCAAAGGTTGGACCCTATTGACAAAACAGCAACCCATGCAGTCTTTTTCTATTAATATAAAAAGGCTTAATACATGCTTTGAAATCTGTTTTTAAATTCTAGCTAAACAATATTAGTGCAGATATAGATAATTGTTAGTATTTCCAATACATCGTTGTGATTCTGGCCTTAGTTCACGACAACACTAGGTTCAGTCAATGATAAACATATGAGTTGTTTGAACTTAGGTTACATAAACTGAAGAATCCAAGAAATAACCAAAATAATCTAGAAGGAAAAGAAGTTACTAAGGAAAAGCTAAGGTTTTCTTACTCAGACTCGAGGGTCCACTAAACTCAGATTCAGGGAATAATCACATTGATTTTGATTTTGATTTATACATCTAGATAAAACCGTGAGAAAATGTTAGGATGACAGAAGAGAATGAGTTTCAACTTTTCAAATATAAATACTTTTTCCCCATAAACTTGGTTTTATTATCCAACACTATGCCAATAATTTACCATAATAAAAATGTGCTATAAAAACAGTTTATATGGACATTGGCTCCTGCAGTTAAAAATGCACAGCTAAGTTGGAGAAAGGGGAGGCTAAAGGTCACGTGGAAATTTTATACGGGTCTGGATTTGTGTATGTGGAGTTAGGGGGATTGGCTTGCAGTCACTAATCTTGTAGGATATTACTTATACAGAAAAGTTCTGATAAATATCATATATAGCTTTGTGGATCGCAAATTATCTCCACTTATGTGGAATTAAATCTAAACACTGTGTTTCTCATCGGTGGTTCATGAACCTACTGCTTCAGAATCACTTTGCCAGATGACTGGGTTCTACATCAGACCTTCTGAATCAGAATCTTCGTAGATATACTGAATCCTGGAATCTACATTTAAAATGAGGAGTCCTGATTCTAATGCATAACACAGTTTAGAATTCCTGTCTTAACCTCGTCACATTGGAAGGCAGTTAATCGGCTGCTATTTTGAAATTGTCTTCTGCTTCATACATAATTTACATTGTTTTATGAATTTTGAAAAATATATTAACTTCATTTTAAGAGATTAAAAAACCTAAGAAAGAGTTCATTACTGAAGATTTTTTATATATCTTAAAGGTAATTTACACGATGTGAAAAATGGCGGCTAACCTCATCCATATTTTCCCAACATTGATTAATTCAAATAATCAATTCAATTTGGAAAATACGGTTTTGTAAACCGATGTTCGATGTAAGCTCTTCAAACTTGAGTCTATTTTTCTTTGACTTGGACACTAAAAGGACATCTGACACGAACATTTGACAAGACCGGATGTTTATAACTCAGTTTTTATTGTTCTTAGTTAATTATGTTTCTTTGTAACCCAAGTGAATCTTGAAGCCCCAGGTAGCACAATTTCCACAGAGAATCAAATTAAAAAAAAAAATTCAGCCAACAAATACAACTGAAAATGAATCCCAGTGTCTGCCTCTGTCCTCCGTAGTGCATTACAGAGAGGGGCAGGTCCCCGCCTGGTGTGGTCTCCTAGCACTCTCGGAGGCCCAGGTGGGTAGATTGCTTGAGGTCAGGAGACCAGCGTGAGCAAGAGTGAGACCCTGTCTCTAATAAAAATAGAAAAATTATCTGGGTGTTGTGGTACATGCCTGTCTGTAGTCCTAGCTACTGGGGAGATTGAGCCAGGAATTTGAGGTTGTAGTGAGATGATGTCACCGCTCTGTTCCCAGGGCAAGAGAGTGAGACTCTGTCTCAAAAAAAGGAAAAAAAAATGGAGGGGTGTCCCTAGGTTTTCCAAAAATCTTTCCTAAAATCTTTAGTCCTTTTGCTACCCTGAAGCTGAACATCCCACATCATAACTTCCCGACTCCGTCCTCAAGTCCCCTTGGTTATCTTCTTTGCTCTTCCTCCCCAGTCCTCTCCGTTCGGTTATCTACTAGTAGATGGTCTCTGGCTACACCCTCCTTTTTCTCCTGACTGGTATCTCACCTGCCAATCTCTTGGTCATCATTGGAAGGATCTGAGAACCAGATAGACAGATTGACTCACTTCTACATGAATAATCGGGAACCGATTGAAATAGGAATGTGCCTACGTAGAGCTGGAAGGTTCGATGCTTGTTTAAAAGTTAAACATTTCATTTCCATCAGTATATTCTTAATGGTACTGTTACCAAATGAAACTTTAGCTGTGTGAGTTCTATGAAATAAAAAGTATATTAATTTTTATAATCTTGGCACCCATTAAGTGATATAAAATTTTGTGGTACATAAGTTCAACATCTACTATGAAATATGATATGTGATTAAAAACTGAATGCCAAACAGCACAGGGTCATTTTCGATTCCAAACTGCAGCAAAAACATTTTTGTGTTAACGTTGGTACTTTCAAGGTTGAATGTGATCTAAGCCCTGTGGAACCATGTATGGACCTCAGACTTTTGCCACAGGGAAATTTTTATTTCATGCTTTGCTTTCAATTTACTTTAATAGCACTTAATAATAATGCATTGCAGTTATGCAGCACCTTTTATCCAGTGATTCCAAAGCACAATATAAACATTAATTCTTAAAACTCTCTAGGATAGAAGCATTTATACTCATTAAAAATTTTAATAAAAATATAAATGCATGCTATAGCTAAAGCTAACATGTTAAATGGCTTAATTTGCTAAGGAATAGAAGCTTTACAGTTTTTTTTCTCCTGGATTTTGAAATTCAGGGCTCACTAAAAATAAAACAAAGGATTTTTTTTCTGAGTGCAAGATATTTCTATGAAGGTGGGACCATGGCTACTTGAGTCACTGTGCTATATCCACTGCCTAACTCTGTCTGCAGGAAGAGGCATATGGTTGAATCTCAACAGAGGAGAGAATGAAAATGGACATAATATATAAAAGCAGCTACTTTTAAAAATATATTTTATTATTATTAAAACGACAAGATTACCTTTTGTAACAACCTGGATGAAACCGGAGATCATTTCCTAACTGAAGTACGGCAAGAATGGAAAAACCACTGTCACACTGCTCACTATTAAAGCGGAACTAATCTATCAACACTCCTGTGCACACAGGGAAGTAAAACTCAACGGGAATCAAGCAGGTGGGAGGGGGAAGAGGGGATGAGTAAAATCACAACTAATGGCTGCAATACACTATTTTGGTGATGGGTATACTTAAAACTTTGGCTTTAACTGTACAAAACAATTCAGGTAGCCAAAACATTTGTATCCCCATAGTATTCTCTAGTAAAAAAATCACAAGACCATAGTATGATTTGTTAGCAATGAATGGAGGTCCCTAAAGCAGTGGAGGTCCCTTATGCCCCTGATCTAAGTCTCAGAACCTGTGAATGTGATTCTGTTTGAAAACAGCATCTTGGCTGGGAGTGGTGGCTCACTCTTGTAATCCTAGCACTCTGGGAGGTTGAGGTAGGTGGATCACCTGAGCTCAGGAGTTGGAGACCGGCCTGAACAAGAGCAAGAACACATCTCTACTAAACAGAAAAACCTAGGTGGATATTGTAGTGGGTGCCTGCAGCTCAGCTACGTGGGAGGCTGAGGCAGGAAGATTGCTTGAGCCTAAGAGTTTGAGGTTGCTGTGAGCTATGATGACCTAGTACTCAAGTCAGGGAAACAAAGTGAGACTTTGTTTGAAAAGAAAAGAGCCATCTTTGCAGCTGTAATCAAGGCTCTTGAGCTCTTTCTCAATTATCCAGCTAGGCCCTAAATCCATTGATAGGAATCCTTTTAAGAGACAGAAGAAAAGACCAGCAGATGGAGAAGACCACATGAAAGTGGAGGCAGAGACTGAGTGATGCAGCCACCAGTCGCTGGAAGCAAGGTGGGTTCTCCTGCAGAGCCACCAGGGCAGTGGAGGGTCGTGACCCCTCTGCAACAGTGAAAATACCTTGGGTATTAGGAAGGTTGGGAACCACTGCTTCAGAGGAAGTGTGGTCCTGCAGACAGCTTGGGTTTGGACTTAGCCTCTAGAACAGAGTAAACTTCTTTATTTTAAGCCAGGAGCTTTATGGTAATTTGTCGCAGCGTCTCTAGAAAATTAACATGGTGGTGAAGATTCTGATATTAAAGACTTCTTCTGAATTGTGGAAGTCTAGCGTTTTGGTGGTGAATTTTTCAGCAGCCTGTCATTAACAGCATTAGAAGTGTGATGTGTATACAATGCTGACATTACTGACCTGGAATATAGGTCACCCTGTTGAAGTACTCATCATTACCATAAAAAAATGGCCACTTATTTGCTGAAAGACACACTTGCATTTCCCCCCTCTGTCTTTGTGTATTAGTGATTTTCTACTTAAATGTATCAAATATCAATATGAAACGTGCTCCACTTTTCACTGTGCTTGAGGGGAAGTGCAAATAGATTTAGCCATAAGTTATAATGAAACATGAATAAATATCACGACTTAATAGTGACCTGAGGTTAGTGTTCTGCTACATGTACAAATAAGGAAATCGAAGCTGATAGAGGTTATGTACCTTTTAAAGTCCACACCACTAGTAGGCAGTAGAGAGCAGCACTTGACGGTGGGGCTGACAACTCCGGAAAGGAGACCCGGGAATGTGATCAAGACACCATCATCCACGTGGTGTGTGCTGCCGCGTCCCTCCTTGAACTTACAGAAAAGTAACGGGATAAACTTACTCATTTTAATTGGTCAGAAACTTAATGTAATAGTTTCTCCAAGGAGACATTTGTTTTGAAAGAATACCTGCGCACGGAGCACTAATAGTAGAGCTGATGGGGGAAGATATTTTTAGGATGTTCCTTTTAAATTAAGGCCAATCTAGGATATGAAATTGCTTACTGTGCACTCCCATAAGGTTGACCCTGAATTGCTAGGATGTGACTCACTTGAAACAGATGGAAAATTGAAATCTGATTCACTGATCTGGGCTGACTTCACAGTTTTATTCAACTGATTAGCCTTGTACATATTTGTATAGAACATCATCTGT
Organism: Galagoides demidoff; assembly: GCA_963574575.1. Lineage (NCBI taxonomy): Eukaryota > Metazoa > Chordata > Mammalia > Primates > Galagidae > Galagoides > Galagoides demidoff. Next base: position 10,362 of record CAUYQV010108423.1, read on the forward strand.
GGGAAGACGGGGCTGGGAGGAATTCTGCTCATCGTGTAGTGGGGGGTTGGCAAAGACTTTTCCTGCATGGTGCGGCTGCCCTGACGAGTGCTGAGTGGCTCAAAGATGGGGGTGAGCCTCCCAACCATTGGCGTTCTCCTATTCCCTGAATTTGTCTAATGTGCTGTAACAATAACCTCCCCGGCCAATGCTGAAAATCATGTTTGGAGTTAAGGTTTTGATCTGTGTTCAAATTTTCAGTTTGTTGCTTCCTCGGGGTGTGACTTGGGCAGGTTAACCAGCTTTTCTGAATTCCTTTGAAACTGAATTTCATTTTCAGCATACTGATGGGAAAAAAAATCTGTATATTTTATAAAAAGGCTCAAACACATAGTGCTCACATTTATGCATTCAATTCCTGTTAATACCATTCTTTGAATCATTCAACAAATGTTTTCTGACAGCTTCTTATGTGCCATGCAGAAAGAAAAGGGCTCTGATTGACTTGGTGATTGGGTGATGTGAAGATCTGATCAGGAACTTTTATATCCACCCATTCTTTCTTGTGCTATTTCCAGCCACCCAGCTCAGGGGAGGTCTGGGAACATGAACTGGAACCTGGTGTTTTCTGTGGAAGGCTGCCCTGGTACACCACCCTCTGCAGCTTGGGAGCCCTCGCCCTCTGCCAAGCCCCCAGTGGGCACTGCTCTAATGAGGGTGCTCTGCTAATGAGCTGTCAATTCTCAGGGAAGCTTAGCTGGCCGGGGAACTGTCAGTAGAGGCCAACTTATGTGGAATCAGAGACAGAGACGTGAATGCCACTTGAAGGCACCTAAACGCCACGTCAATGAGATGGAATTGGACGCGATACTGGAAAACCTTGGCTGGTTTTATGTTCTGATAGCGTTTTTGCCTTAATGTTCTTTTTTGGTCGGTGTACTGGCTAGCTGTAACGCTAACCCTCTATTTCCACTAAACCATACTATTATATCTTCTTTTTATAGGCATAACTTGGCCCAAACAAAAATATTTATATGAATTATTAAAATTGCTCTGTGAACAGGAAGCTCAACATTTAAAAAATCCAAGAAGGTATCTATTTACAGTAGGTATAGAGTTGGCTTCTCAAGAATATCAGTGGAATAAACAGTGCATATGTTTAATGAAAGAAGAAACATGAGGCCCGTCCTCTGGGAGCTCCCAAGGCAATATGGATGTGAGAAGGGCCCTCTGAGCCTGTGCACGGCCAACGATAGCTTTTCTGAAGGTAACGAGTGTTATTGGAATGATAGGACAAAGGCTTGTGAATCTGGGAAGGCTTTATGGAAAATATGAGTTTTGGATAAGGTTTTGAATGTTTTGAAGGGATGAAGCTTGGCAGGAAGATTGTTTTTCGGGCAAAACAGGCAAGGAGAATGTCTTAGGCAATCTCTTCTCATTTTGCAATCTCTCCAATCTCTCAACATCCCTGGGCCACATTAAGACTTCAAATACTTCTGATATGTTGGATATTCCCGTATTTGCATACACAGCACAATATGGTCAATAGTTTCTGTACTGGCCTACCCTGGACTATTCCTAACTCAACCTGCTCCACTTCTACTCTGCCTCTATCAGTGAGGGGCTTTCCTATCCATCCATTGCTCAAGGAAGAAATTTATGATTCGTTTTTAATACCCCCACACCCTAAGTCCTACTTCTGATTAGTAGGTAAGGCCTATCAGCTTTACTACAGAAATGCTATTAAACCATCTGCCCCCCTTCACCCTCACAGCTGTGTTCCTCGTCAAACTATCTGCAAGAACCCCCGCATTTCTCTTTCTGTCATTATGCTTGTCCAGCCCATTTTTTACCTTTTGTTTAGAATGATCTCCAAGAAATCAGGTCTCATCATACTACTCCTCTCTCCCTTGCTGGTAGGTTCACATCCAAACTGCACCCCATCTTTGCAGCTCGCCCAACAATCTGGCCTCGCGTGCCCCTTCACCCCGGTCTCAGTTATCCGGACTATTTCTGGTGTCACAGACGGGCCATTATCTTTCTCACCTCTGCTCTATTGCAAATGTTCTTCCATTCCTTGGAGGAACAATTGTCAGTATTCATTTATTCAGATACTCATAGAACATGATAAGGGTGAGGAGAGAAAAGGCCAGGGCACGATAAGGGAATCTTACCAGAATGAAGGCTGGAGGGAGCTCCTGGGCCGGTGTTGGCCAGTGCAGGGAGAGGACATCTCAGGAAAAGCAACAGAATGTTCCAAGGCTGTGAGGTGGATAGGACAGGTCACTCAGCAGACAGGAAAGGAAGAGAAAGGGCCGTGAAGGGGGCCAAGTGGTGTGAGCTGAGCTGGGGCCGTGGGCAGGATACCCCTAGTGGGCACTGCTCTAATGAGGGTGCTCTGCTAACGAGCCGTCCACTCTCAGGGAAGCTGAGCTGGCTGGGAGCCCTCAGTACAGGTCAGCTGGTTACTTCCTTGCAGCGTGCAGGGCCTGAGGGTCTCTTGACCAGGCTGAAGGTTCTCTGTGAGGAAACAGCAGTTGTTCCTGTGAGTAGAGGGTGAGAGGAACAGGAGAATCTGAAAAGAAAGACTTGTTTGTAGGTTCCGGCAGGAAAGCTGGTGGGTACGGCTAAGCTGTGGGGACACGGGTGTGAACACATGGACCCCAAACTAGGAAGGATGAACCGGGAAAAAGAAATGGTGTTGGGCCTCAGACCTGGGGAATAGGTGAGCGGGGACCAGAGGTGACCCTGTGGTCACACTGCTGGGTGCTCGGATGGGTAATGGTGCCCCTGACCCAGCAGACAAGTTGAGTCATAGTCACGTTTAGATCTTGGCAGATTACCAAGGAGAGTTATTTTGTAGACAGCACGAAATATGTCATAAGAGAGAGGACGAGGGGTCAGGGCCTGAGATATTGATCTGAGAGCATCTGTGGTCAGGGAGGAGTAGCTGTGTTGCTTTGCAGTGAGCAGGGCAGGGTGACAATATAGAATTTTTGGACCAGGTCCGCTGGGTCCCTGGGTTTTCATTAACAGTGCACAGTGGGGGGCAGAGGCAGCACGGACCATGGGGTTTGCAAAGGAGGAGGGGAGCTGAAGCAGAGGGCGTGATGGGGAACTCACACAGCTGGTGTCCATCACCAGGGTCAGCTTCACCACTGACTAATGAGAAGGGTAGGTGCTCACGGATGTTAGGAAAGCCCTGATGGTGAAAGGAAGAACAGTTCCTGAAACAGGACAGTGGCTGTGTCTGTCCTGGGGAGAACCCACATCCTTGCTGCTGTGAATAGCAGTTCCTGAAACAGGACAGTGGTTGTGAGGTACAGGCAGATGGGAGAATGGTGTGATAAGGAGACTGAGCCGTGCTAAGGTGCTGACGCTGTGTGAGGAGAGAGTGTGGCACTGGGCAAGCTCCTCTTCCTTCTCACATCCTTTTTGAATGAGAACTTTTGTGAACTTTGGGATCTTGGTCAAGTCTCTTAACTGTTTTGAATTTAAGCATCTTCAGCTTTAAATTAGGGAAAAGAACAGCGTCCTAGCAGATGGCTTTGGGTTTTCCATGAGCTAACGTATGGGAACGTGCCCTCAGAGCGTCTGCCACATCCGACCCCTCCACTCAGCAGCCTATGGGGTGAGGGTGTGGCCTCTAGTTTCTGCCCCCACCTCCCACTGCTGTCGGAGGCCTTTTGCTACCCTACACGGCCTCATCTCTTAGGAGGAAAGCAGACTCTGCCTGACAACTTCATAGATATTTCCATAAAAAGGATTATTGTCCCACGATTTTTGAATTTATGAAGACTTCATCGATGCAGCAATGAGCATCAGTGTCCTTGATAACTCTTTCATCTCTAGGTTACACAGAATAAGAGCTCACCTGTAAACTCATTGTAATTTGCAGAACTGTGCATACCTTTGAAAAATGATTTGTAATTCTCATGGCTAGCTCTCAAAGTATTTTTTAAATGACTCTGAGCTGAACAAGGACAAGCCAACCATGTAAGGCTTTAAAGAGGCACCTGACAGACACAGATATCACACGTCTGTTTTGATAGTCACTGCGACGCTAGGAAGAGGTCTAATTCCACTGATCACAAATATATTTCACAAGGCCTTATACTTGGATTTTTTTCATGTCCCTTGTATAGAGTCTATGAAAACATGTTACCTTTGAAATTTTGCTTTCCTTGATTTAGAAAGAAAAATAAGCAAAAAAGAAATCCTCACTCTCTTAAGAGAGGACTACTAGTGTGGATTCCAAAAGCACTTACAAGCATAATTACAATGCAAACAGAGATAATGTTGCAAGGCTTGCTTCGAATGGATGCTCGCTTATTTCTGGGTACAGCCACAAGATGCCAACTAATAATCCCCAAATGGCCTTGCCAGAACGAGTTTATTTTTATTCTGGGAACGTTTCGAGTTTCTACATCAGGCTGCGGCAAAATACACTTTATTTTTTTGAACTTGAGATCAGGGCAAAACCATATGCAAATGACGAAACCCACATCCTTGAATGATCAGAATTGGCGCAGCATTTAAGTAGGAACCGCTGGGGGACTTGTTCTTTCAGAGGCAGAGATGGGGGTGCAGGAGGACCAGGTAGTGTCAGGGCTGGGGGCTGGACCTGGCCTGGGGAGGGAGGGTTAGGGTAAAGGCTGGGGGAGCGAGCGAGCGGTCAAACTAACCTACCTAGAAATAATCATCCTCGAGCCGCCCCGAGCAAAACTGCTGTGTCTCTCCCCGTCTCCTCCAGAGAAGCCGGAGGCCGCACCTTCCTGTGCTGTGCCTGGTCTCTTGGAGCTGGTCCCCCCTCAGCATTTCACTCCAAGTTCTCTTAAGTAAAAATGTTGAAAGGAGGATGTGGATTACAATAATTAATTGCCATTTTAAAAATAAATCCATTTTGACTTTGAATGTTATATTTGTTCTCAGTAATAAAATAAAATAGTCTGACCAGAAAAACACGGGTTTTTCACTGCTGTGACTCACTCTCAAAGTGCTCACTGAAGCCTCACTGATGATAACAGCAAAGGCCGTCACAATAAAGCCATCCAGAGCATGAAAGGACACCCACAGAAAAACATGGTTATTATTAGTTTATTGGCTTAATCAATTAAAAGTCATTTTTGTTGCTAAAGATGTTTTTGACAAGCCCTATTATTCCATTGTGTTCCTTGGGTGGAGGGAGGGGGATTGGAGGGATCACTTCTGTGGTTTATCTTACAAGGGTACAAGTGAATCTTTCTAAGAGTAGAATATAAACGTTTTAACACAATAACTAAGAAAATGACATGAAGGCTATGTTAACCAGTTTGATGGAAATGTTTCAAA
>CAUYQV010108424.1:0-28129 GCA_963574575.1 Galagoides demidoff
TTTTTTTTTTTTTTTTTTTTTTTTGAGACGGAGCCTCAAGCTATCCCCCTGGGTAGAGTGCCATGGCATCACAGCTCATAGCAACCTCCAACTCCTGGGCTCAAGCGACTCTCCTGCCTCTGCCTCCCAAGTAGCTGGGACCACAGGCACCGGCCACAACGCCCGGCCATTTTTTGGTTGCAGCCATCATTGTTGTTTGGTGGGCCCGGGCTGGGGATTCGAACCCGCCACCTTAGGTGTATGCGATTGAGCCACAGGCGCCGAGCCTTTCTTCTTGAAATTCTTTACCCAACTTCTGCAACATTCCCCCTTTCCTATTTTTTATTCTTAGGCTCTACTCATCTGTAAAATGTTGGTGTACCTGTATTCCATCTTAAGTCCTCATCTCAGCTAATCAATAAACATTTAGTGCATGAATCAGGCTTCTTAATACCTCACACTAAAGCGGTGGTCTTAACCAGGATCACCCTCGGAATCCTTGCTGAGCACAGACTAACTCACTGGGTCTTTTCACTGGGCTCCTGCAGTAGGCAAATACTTAGAGTGCTCACCACTCCGTGTCAACAGTGAACAGAACGCTAATAAACATTCTCACCCTGTAAGGGCTTATATTGGAGTGGGGAGAGTCAGATGATAAACAATAAATTATGTAAATGCATAATATATTAAAGATGCTAATTACTACAGAAAGAAGAAAAAAGCAAGGTGAGGATTGGAAGTGGAGAGGAGGACACACAGGTTTCAATATTAACTACAGCACTCAGAGTAAGCCTCTTTGAAATGTTGAGGTTTGGGGAAAAAACAAAGCAAAACCAAATTGAAGGGGGTAAGAGAATTAACTCAATGGAATCTCTGACAAAAAGAAATTCTGAGAAGACAAACACGTCAAAAGCACTAAGGTACAGGTAACACTGATTTCACACCTAATATGCATCAAGCACCATACTCTGGATTTATTTTCCATATGTTACTTAATCCACACAGTAGTACTACAAATTGGGAGCTCTCCTTTACATGGGGACAAAATGAATCTTTGTTTCTAAATCTCTTCTGGAGAATATGAACCCAGATCAGCCTAACTGGTCAGGGCTCACTCCCTCCATCACAGTGACAAAGACATCAGTGAGGGGCAGTGAGGGGCAGTGAGGGGCAGTGAGCAGCAGCCTAGGTCAGACGCTTTCTCACAGGTGGCCTCGCCCCCATACTCCACCCAGCTTTATTACAACTTCCATAGACCCAGTGCCCCTCGAGAAGAGGCTGTCTGTACACATCACTACAACACAGAAACCACCTCTATGCTGGGAAAACCCAACCCCTCGGACGTGCCGGAACAGCTGTCCCAAAGATAGGTAAAGGACGCGCTGCTGCTGCTGAGACTTGGCACAAGCAAACAGGACATGGCCATGCTTTCAGTCAAAACACTTTTAGAGTAAAGGACAAAGCGACGTGTTCTTTTCTGTTTATGAATGACTAAAGTCTGAGAACACTAAGTGGATTTACCACAGTGGTACACAGACTACATGGAGAGGAGAAAGGCACACATCTGCTTGTCCTTATACCTGGAGGACTTCACCTTTATTCAGTCTGTGAATTGTTAAAGAAGCAGTAAGTTAAACAGAAAAAAGTGATAATTCACTGAAGAACATTCACAAATATCACAGAATGAAACTAAGACCCCTAATCCTATACATCTGAAACATCAAGTTTTGTGCCTTTTAAACCCGGAGAGTAAGAATTTTTAGTATGAAGTTACAGTTGTTTTTTGTTTTGTATCTAACTTCCTCCAAGGCATTTAAATAATTTAAATTCCTAAATATAATAAAAAGTAGGGTATATATTTATTCCTTTTTCTTTTTTTTTTTTTTAGACAGAGTTTCAAGCTGTCACCTGGGTAGAGTGCTGTGGCATCGTAGCTCACAGCCACCTCCAACTCTCAGTCTCAAGTGATCCTCATGCCTCAGTTTTTCTATTTTTAGTAGAGATGGGGTCTCACTTTTGCTCAGGCTGATCTCAAACTTGTGAGCTCAGGCTATTCACCCACCTCAGGCTCTCAGAGTCCTAGGATTACAGGCGTGAGCCACCATGCCCAGCCTCTATTCCTTTTTCAGTTTTGAATCAAAGCAGGCCTATTCATTTATTAACTGAAAGTATTTTTTTTACTAAGGTGAATTTTACATAACATTTACCATTTTAAGGTGAATAATTCAGTGTCATTTAGTTCATTCACAATATTGCTCAACCACCACCTCTTTCAAATTTAAAAACATTTTCATCACCCCAAAATAAAATGCCACATCCATAGCAGCTGTTCTCCATTCCCCTCTCAGCCCCCTGCCCCTAATCTGCTTTTGATGGATTTATCAATTCTGGGCATTTCTTATAGGTAGGATCATATACACTATGTGACCATTGAGCTCAATGGTCACATTGAGCTATGTGACCATTGAGTCTTTCACTTAGCATGTTTCTAAGGTTCATCCACATTGCAACTTCACCTCTTGTTGTGGCTGATACTATTCCACTGTATGTGAAAGCATCTCCCTGGATGTGTGTGAGCACATGTAACCTCATCTCCCTGGATGTGTGTGAGCACATGTAATCTCATCTCCCTGGATGTGTGTGTGTGAGCACATGTAATCTCTTTCTCTCCTTCCTCCCTTTTTTGCTGCTCCTCTTCCTTCTCCCTTTTTCTCACCTCCTCTCTCTACTCCCTTCCACAAAAGATGCACACTCTGATACTAATTATGAAGAAACATCAGAAAAAACTAAATAACTAGGCTATAATCTTAAAAACTATCAATGTCAGCAAAGCCAAAGAAATACTGAAGAAGTGTTTCAGTCTATAGGAGACTTAAGGAACATGACAACCAAACGCAGTGTGAGATTCTGACTTAGGTCCTTTTACTTTATATAAAGGACATCATGGGACGACTGGTAAGTTTGCATGGGGTATGAAAGGTCCTGTACCAATGTGATGATTTTGAAGGTTGTATGACGGATTACATAGGAGAATACACTGTTTATGGGCAGCGTACCTTTCCTGAGAGCATCCCGAGGAACTGCAGCATCACGTTAGCGATTTCTCATACAGTTTGGGGGGTGTGGGAGGAGACGTTTTGTATTCTACTTTTAACTTTTCTATAAATTTGAGACTATTCCAAAAGAATTCAGAATTATCAATTTTAAAAAATCCTAGGATCCAGAACTCTCCTATGTAGGTATATATATATCAGTGTGATTTCCCATTTTAATCAAGTAAAAATTCATAGAAAGAAATTCACTGATTTCCATCCAGTTTGATACCTCAAAAAAATCAAGGGCATCCCTATCATATCTCGGGGTACACAGGAACCTGAAGGACAATCTGAGCCCATCTCCTTGCTCACAGCAGGTAGAGTTTCAATTAACCAGGGATTTCTGCTCAAGACCAAACAGCTACATGTTTTCTTTCTTACGGTCCTGCAACTTTCCCAAACTTAAGCCCACTTCCTCATTAAATCCTCTGAAGACAAAATCTATCAGCTCCTTAAATAAACAAATTTTAACAGAAGATACTCAATCCTCAAACATCCCTGTATATTTGCTTATTTGTGCTTCTCAATAATAGAACATTGACAAATGTGTTGAAATGCTTTAAGTGAATGTTTTCCATATTTCTGTGCAAAAATTAAAATTGAGTTTTGAGAATTTATGACTTCAGAATTAGAAACAAATAAATTTTAAAATACATACGAAATTCTGTTGACTATGGCATCTTCATCTTCTTGTTCATCTGCAAAAATGTTTAAGGTGTTAATAATGCCTTCATCTTTAACAAAATGTTTCGCTGATTTATTAAAAATATAAAAATATAAACTTTAAAAAGCAATTATTGAACAGAAGTGATTTTTCAAACAGCAATGTATTCATGTCAGCACAGATCCAAATTTAAATCTCAATAAATTAAGTAGGATGGTATATGCTTAGAAAATGGAATGTTGTAATTAATCAAAAATCCACATTAACAAAACTATCATATGTAAGTTAAATCTAACATACTTAATGCTCAAAAAATAAAACTTAATAGAACCTTAGACCACTATGAAATATATTGTTATACAATGTTAAGTGAAACTGCTAATGACTAAATGAGTAAAATTTCCTGGTTGATAATATCCAACAAAAGTTTTTACTATAAAATTAAAATCCAGAATCTTTCAATTCCTCCCATTTTCTGTAATTTGTTACTAGTAGTGGCAATAATGAAGATTATCTTAGAACATCTAAAATAACCTTGAACACCACTGCCTCAATAATTCATAATTATTGTTTGAGTTACACACACAAATATATTGTTTTCTGTACCTTTTTAAAGTAGCAGCCAGCATTCACTCCAGTGCTCACCTTCCCCTCTCCCTCTCTCATTCCTGTCAGTCATCTCTCATCCTCCCACATAAACTTAGCAGCTAAAGAGACTGCACTCTGTAACAAGAACACTGTAAACACTCCTGGTCCTCCTTACACCCCTAATGTCCTCCGTCTCTCCTTAGGGCTCTGGGATTCTAAGTGCCAATCTGGTCCAGTATCAATGCTGTATTTGGGCCGTTCTGTTAGACCAGTCAACATGTTTCATCACCGTATGCCCAGAATAGGGACCAAAGGGACCACAAAATGACAGAGTCATGATTAATTTTTACACTGCTATGCCAACATCCAACCATCACCAAATCTTAAAGAAGGTCTTGATGTTTCCAGATTCACCTCGGTTCTCTCTGAACACACCACGTCTGTTCCCAGGGTCTCCTCATCCCTCTCTTACCACTCCTAGATTACTCTAAAAACACGTGATAAATCTCCAATTTTCCCACTACTCATCCCCTAATTTCCCTTAAAAGAATGCATTTATGTTCATTAATTCTTTCTTCCCCTCCTTTTGTGCACAGATGCTATGAAATCATACCAAAATAGCTTTAAGAAAAACAGCTAAGATACTATCTTAGATCTCCAGGGCTTTGGAACGTTGCGAGACTGAGGAGTGAAGGAGCATTTCAGTGCAGTCACACACCAAGTAACACACTAGAGCAAGCTCTGCTCCTTATTTCTCTCAAAACTCCAACAAGTTTACAACATTAACTGCCATGTGAATTGTATGTAACTCACACTAGTTTTGAGCCCAGGACCTCATGAAACTGTGAAACCTCTGCTCATTGTTTTTTGCTGTCAATCGGCGCATTTCCCCACCTCCCGTGCCCTGCTCCAGCCAGCCACCCAAGCACACAGGTGTTGGACCATATTCTCTAATTACCGTAACTTCTGACTGTACACTTCACCTTGAATGTTTGCCTGGAATCTCTTTTAACCAAATCAATGGTGACGTGACCCTATTGCACATACATAGGGGGTATGATTCAGGGTCCTCATCCAGGACCACCCAAGCTCCACCTCAGACACAAAAACTGGTGGAATGACAAAAGACTTGGTTCGCAAAAACAACTTCAATAAACATTTATGTCATGAGTCACAACTCACGTGGTGTGCAGTGCAGACTGATTCTTAGTGCCATGTGAACTGCATGTAACTCACACACAGAGAATTCAAAAATAACCTTTTTTTTTTAGAGACAGAGTCTCACTTTATTGCCCTCGGTAAAGTGCCCTGGTGTCACACAGCTCACAGCAACCTCCAGCTCTTGGGCTTAGGCAATTCTCTTGCCTCAGCCTCCTGAGCAGCTGGGACTACAGGCGCCCACCACAATGCCTGGTTATTTTTTTGTTGCAGGTTTTTGGTCAGGGCCGGGTTCAAACCTGCCACCCTCGCTATATGGGGGCAGCACCCTACTCACTGAGCCACAGGTGCCGCACCCAAAAATCACATTTTTCATAACTGGAAAGGATTAATTTATTTTTGAAGTTTTCATTCTATTTTCTCAATAAAATATCATGGTCCCAGGGAAAAAGAAACTTTTTTCTAGGATGGCAGTCAATGTATTAACTTAATAACACACCAAGAAATCCTTAAGTATTCATACAGTACCTACCATTAGCCTCACATCACAGGTAGATAACCCTGTGATATCTAGAAAATAGCTGAAATTTAGAAAAAGGTAAGGCAATTGCTTAGGTACTGAATTAACAATAACAAGCACAAAGTTCATTTAAAAAAGAATATAGATATGAGGCGGCACCTGTGGCTCAGTGAGTAGGGTGCCAGCCCCATATATCAAGGGTGGCGGGTTCAAATCCAGCCCCAGTCAAACTGCAACAAAAAAATAGGTGGGCGTTGTGGTGGGTGCCTGTAGTCCCAGCTACTCAGGAGGCTGAGGCAGGAGAATCACCTAAGCCCAGGAGTTGGAGGTTGCTGTGAGCTGTGACGCCACGGCACTCTACCAAGGGCAATTTAGTAAGACTCTGTCTCTAAAAAAAAAAAAAAAAAAAAAAAAAAAAAGAGAATAAAGATATGGTGATCCCTCTAGCTAGATAAAGAAAGATATATATGAAATCAAAAAGAATAATGCAAAATTCTATAAAACTGGATACTGAATAATATTATGGAGACTCTAAATTCTACACTACTTTAAAGAAGGAAAGATATTCCAGCATTCAGAAAAGGGACAGGTAAAGGTAAGTAGAATGCTTCCAGTCAGAGCTGCTCTCAAGGAGCCAAATATCCTCATGAACTCTGGAATTTCACAGATACTAAATATCACCACACTATTCTTAGTTGCATATAAGAATTGTAACAAGTGAGGACTCTGGTGTAAGAGGATGTTCCTAGGAGTAGTCAAATTCCCTGGAGGTTATTTTTAGTGCTCTTAGTAAAAGGCAACCGCTTACTTCAATCACCGGCATATTCAGCATTCAGCCATGCTAACGTCACTGATGGACCTTGTATACCACGCCTAAGCCACTTGGCGTCATAATAAAGGTTTTAATTAAAATGTTTCTACTTGCCTGATTTTCTCTTGTATCTTAAGATGATGAAGTAGGAAACAATGTAGAGAATGGCAAAAATGAGGAAACATATCTGAAATAAAACAAATTAAATAAATCATTTACATTTTTTACATATCTTTTCTTAAATACTAGAAGACATATCTTTGATTTTTACAGGAAAAAGGATTTGGCTTTTAAAACATTAAAATTTTGAACATTTGCTAATATAAAGATTTGATAAAAAATATTAATTTATGTAAACTAGTCAATTATCCCCACTTATAAACATTCAACAAAAGGACCGCAATGGAGATTTTTCTTTCCATAACTTGATCAAATGTTTTTCAAAATCATGCGGAGGTGTAAAGAACCAGATCACTGATAATTCTGAGACATAAAGTCAGTGAGAGACTAACGCCCCTTCCAAATATTAAACACATCAAAAGCTTCCATACACTTAAAGGTGTTCTGGGACCAAAAACTGATAGGTGAATAAACAGATTCCATTATATAAAAAATTAACATTAGAGAGACATCAAAACCCAATATGGATGGGAAGTAATTACTCAATAAATAGACCAAATATCAAGATAAAGAGCAGTTAGGTAAGACACTTCTTTAAAATAATTAAAATTATATTCTTTTTTTCAAATTTTTATTTTTTAATTAGAAAATATTGTGTATATCTATTGTGCAAAACATGTTTTGAAACAAACATGGCCCAATCAAGCTAATTAACACGTGTATTACCTCACATATTTATAAATTTTTGTGTTGAGAACACTTAAAATCTACTCTCTTGGTGATTTTCAAAATACAATAGTTATTCATTATAGTCAGCATGTTGTACAGCACATCTCAGCATCATTCCTCCCGTCTGCCTGAAATTTTGTATCCTTTGACCAACATCTGCCCTACCCCATCCCCTGGCGACCACCATTCTACTCTCTGCTTCTAGGTAAAATTTTTATAGCCTACGTATAAGTGAACTCCTGTATTAAAAGTATTTGTCTCTCTGTGCCTGGCTTATTTCATTGCACATGAAGTTCTCCAGGTTCATCCATGTTGTCACAAATGACAAGATTTCCTTCTTTATGAAGGCTGAGCAGGGCCACATATCCTTTCTCGGTTCATCTGCTGACAGACTCCGGTCTTGGCTGCTGTGGAGAGTGCTGAAATGAACGTGGGCCTGCAGGGATCTTCACACCCTCACTGCATGTGATACATACTCACAGCAGCAGGACTGCCAGATCATGTGAGAGACATATTTATACTTATTTGAGGAACCTCCATTCTGTTTTCCATAATGGCTGCACTAATATACATTTCTACCAAAAGTATGCAAGGGTTCCCTTTTCTCCACCTTCTCACCAACATTCGGCACCCTCTGTCTTTTTGACAAAGCCGTTCTAACAGATGTGAGATGAAATCTCATTATGGTTTCAATTTGTGTCTCCCTGATGATCAGGGGATGTTGAGTACTTTTTCATATACCTGTTGGGTATTTGTATACCTTGAGAAATATCTATCCAGATTATTTGCCCATTTTTAAATCAAGTTACTTGTTTAAATTCAATTTAATTACTGTCAAATCTAGAGAATGATGGTTTGATAAAAAAAGATGAGTCAAGGAATAGGAGACCTCATCGCAGTCAAAGTTCAAGCATGCTAGAAATCAAAGTTCACTACAGCTTGTTGTAGAATACGGGGGAAAAAAATGTGAAGCCTCTCAAATGAAACCAGTCCAGGTGATGATAAGTCCAGGGAGCACCCGTAGTCACAGGACTATGCCTTTGGCCTGAGGCTATGTCAGAGGTAGACATGTGCACCAGGACACTGTCTAGACAAGCCCCACTGAGAACAGAGACAAGGACACAAGCCTCACATCAAAGTCCAGCGGACACACGTGGCAGACAGTGGACAGTACTGACGGTGACAAAGCAGCAAGATCAGCTGCTACTGGACTCCTACAAAATATCTCCTCCCCAAACCCTCTGGAGCACAGGAGATGGGCCAAGAAGGAAAACCACTTGTTGGTTAAGAAATGGGGCTGGGCGTGGTGGCTCAGGCCTGTAATCCTAGCACTCTGGGAGGCAGAGGAGGGTGGATTGCCCTGAGCTCAGAGGTTTGAGACCAGCCTGAACCAGAGTGAAACCCCCTGCCACGGCCACCCCCCATCTCTACCAAAAAAAAGAAAAAAAAAAAAATAGCCGGGCATTGTGGCAGTCACCTGTAGTCTCAGCTACTCGGGAGGCTGAGGCAAGAGAATCACTTAAGCCCAAGAGTGGGAGATTGCTGTGAGCTGTGACACCACAGCACTATACCCAGGGAGACATAATAAGACTCTGTCTCAATAAAAATATATAAATAAATAAATGAGGAAATGTAAATGGAGGAAAGTTGAGAGTAAGAGGGAAATTACTGACAATGGAATGGAAGTCTGAATAGGACAAGAAGAATAAGGGAAAGAAGAGTAGGCAGCAGCACCGTGAATTATGAGATTGAAGTCAGAGAGACCAGACTGCGAAGGGAATTAATATTTGTGACAGAAGTTGACTGAAATTCATTTATTCAACAATTATTTATTGTGGGCTTGCTATAAATCGGTCACTCTCATAAGAACTGAGAACGTAAGTGAACAAAGCTGTTGCCCTCGTGCATTTTTTATTTAAGTGGGAGACACAGACAATAAATAAATAAATATCCAGTGTGTCAGATGAGAATCAGTGCAAGTTTAGGAGAAGAGGGAGTGCGAGCAGGAGCGGGGCCTGCCTCAACAACAGGGCTGTGGGAGAGGACAGGGCTACAAGTGCAGATATTAGGGGACAGAGAGAAGGGCAGGCTGAGCGTATGAGGCAGGAATGCCTCTGCAGTGCTCACACGAGCAGCGGGGACAAGTGAGAGATGAGGTCAGGGAGTAACAGGAGCCTGGGTCACACAGGACGCTGAGTGAGACGTGAACCCAGTGTATGATTCTGTGCAGAGGGTCATAGAACCTAACACCGCACAAAACACTTGCTCTAGGTGCTATGTAGAAAATAAGCCAGAAGAGCCAGGGACAGAGTGGGGAGCCCAGACAAAAATGAAGTGCAGCTGTCCTAGTGCAGCTGTCCTCAGACCATGCAGTGGGGTGCACGGGCAGAAGAGAGCTCCGCGCATGCTTTGAAAGAAGACCTGAAACGACGTACAAGAATAAATACCAGGTTCTCGACCTGAGAAACTGGAAAGACTGAATTGCCATTTCCTGAGCCAGGAAAGATGAGTAGTTTTAAGGGATAAATAAGAAAAGTTTACACTGTTGAATGTGAAATTCATATTATTCACTCAGGTCAAGAGGTTGAATGGGCTGTGGCATAAAAATCTGTATAGTTGAGAGGAAAAGGCCAACCTAGAGAATTTTTTTTTTACATTATAATCATTAGCAGATGGCCTTTACAGTACTGACACTAGATGAGATTTCCATCCTAGGGAATAATTATCATCTGAGAAGAGAGCCCTAAAGCTCTCAAATGCTTAGAAGTCAACCTGACTAAAGGAATCTGTAAAAGTTGATAAAGAAGCAGCAGTCAGCAAGGGACTCTGAGACCAGACATCTTGAAGACACATGAAGAAAGTTTATTTAGGAAAAGGGAATTATCAACAGTGTCAAATGCTGCTGACAAGCTGAGAAAGATGAGGACTGAGAACTGACAGCTGGATTTAGCACCACAGGTTCCTGGTGACCTTGACAGGAGTTGTTTGGTTTTTTTTTTTGAGACAGAGCCTCAAGCTGCCGCCCTGGGTAAAGTACTGTGGTATCACAACCCACAGCAACCTCCAACTCCTGGGCTTAAGCGATTCTCTTGCCTCAGCCTTCCAAGTAGCTGGGACTGCAAGAGCCCGCCACAACGCCCAGCTATTTTTTGGTTGTAGTTCTCATTGTTGTTTGGCAGGACCGGGCTGGATTCGAACCTGCCAGCTCTGGTGTATGTGGCTGGCGCCTTAGCCTCTTGAGCCACAGGCGCCGAGCCAAGGAGTTGTCTTTCTGAAGTAGTGAAGGCAAAACCCTGACTGAAGTAGAGTAAAAGAGAACTGGAAACAGAAATGCAAGGACACTTCTTTTCCAGGGTTTTATTATAAGAGAGCAAAGGAAAAGTGAGGGAATGTGAAATCAAGGGTATTTTTTGTTGTCTTAAAACGAAAAAAGTTACAGACAACTGTATGAACAGTGCAGTGGAGGGAAGAGTCACTGATGCACGAGAAGAGAAGGGAGGGTGACTTTAGCAATGTGCTCAAGGTGAGGAAGGAATCAGTAAAAAGGAGGACACAGAATATTTGAGTTTAGTTGCTGGCAGGTCAACAGCTGTGCTGTGGAAGCAGGAGACATTATTACACTATTCAATGGCTTCTATTTGCTCAGTGCAATAGAAGCAAGTTCATCAAATCAGAGGTGGACACGGACAGTGAGGAGAGAGAAGGTATGTAAACCATATGGGATAATAAATGAACTGGACAAATATGACAGAAAGAAGAGGCAAGGCGAGATTAAGTGGCCGCAAAAGTTCAATGCAAGCCCAATCTAAACTCCCAGCAGTGTCAGCAACCTGGGATGCTGTAAAACAAAACAGCCTGGCTCTCAGATGCTGAGGCAGAGGCAGGGAGAGTCCCCAGGAAATGTCAGAAGTGTAACAATCCTGACAGATGTCCTTATCTCTCCCAAGCCAAGTTCTTCAAAATAATAGCCTGTACTTAAAGACTTCCACCTGTTCACCACTGATTCTTCCAACCACTCATTTAATTCCATGCCTATGAAACAACTCAAAGTGTCCTAGCAGGCTCAGTAAAGACCTGGTAGTGAAACTACACTCTATGATTTTATTAATACTTGATCTCTAAGCAGCAACTCCTGTCGTCCACCTTTCTCCTTCTCTGTTTTCCTAGTCTCCCTTGATAACGTCCTTTTTCTTGCCCACTTTGAAACTTTTTTCTCCATGACTGTGAGACTGGGCACCCCTCTGTTCTCATTCCACAAGCTCTTTAAGAGTAACATCATCTGTTCCCAGGGTTTTAACCACCAACCCCCAGGAAGCCACTAACCACAGCACGAGAAGCACTGGTTTAGGGTATGAGCAAGAGTAAATAAAATGGTTGGCTTTGAAACCCAAGTAGACTGGGAAAAAGTAAAACCAAGGACAGGCTGACAAACAGGAACGAAGACATTGGTCAACTCAAGTTCACTGTACAGAAGCAGGTACAAGAGGAAGTACTCAACTGAGGAAGTTAGGAAAATAGAAGGTTGAGAACAAATGACAGTTTATCATCTGTAAATTAGTGTTTAAAGGCAAAGGACAGTAGTTTCAGAAATTCCAGAGAGTCAGTGCAGAAGTCACAGATGAGAAAGCATCCAAGGGAACAGACAAAAGGAAATCAGAGACCCAAGATGCATGGACGAAGACTAATGGAGAACCATTCATTCAAGAGTAGAAGGCTAACACTTATAAAAAAAACAAATGCATTATTAATTTTGAAACAAAAGCTACCCACTATGAAAATAAAAATACTAAACTGGACTAGAATACAAATCACAGATCTGGTCAGGCTGCTCTTCTGATCCCAAAGGTGGGACCAAGAGCAGGTTCCCCTCTGAATGCACAAGTCATTTCCAGAGAGACAGACGCAGAGGGATTCAGGGAAGAAAAGAAAACGGTAATGATGTCTCCTATTCTTCCTAAATCCAATGGAGACAAAAGGAAATCCCCCTCCCCCCAAAAAAAGAGGACAGAGAAACATTCCAGCTCTTCACCACCGAAAGTGAGGTACATCTGGTAAGAAAGAAGATAGGGTGGCCATGGGGGCTCACACCTGTAATCCTAACACTTTGGGAGGCAGGTGGGAAGATCCTGGAGTTCAAGAACAGCCTAGCGAGACTCCATCGCTACAAAAATATTAAAAGTTAGCCAGGGATGGTGGGGCATGCCGATAGTCCCAGCCACTTGGGAGACTGAGGCAGGAGGATCTACTTGAGCCCAGGAGTTTGAAGTTGCTGTGAGCTGTGATGATGCCACAATCTAACCTGTGAGACAGAGTGAGACCCTGTCTCTAAAAAAAAAAAAAAAAAAAAGAAAGAAAGAAAGAAAAAAGACAGGTTCTGTTCTAGCATCTTGTGGTACTCTGGAGTGACTGAGTTTTTCTCTTCTGGTGAGGGAAGAAATAGCCATGCTACCAAACCTAATAGCAAAAACACACACTAGGTGTATGTCCCACCGTGTCAGCTAGCAATCTGACCTGGGGAATGAGGGATATTATAACTTTAATCCTGATTCTGATAAAAAATGGCTAAGCATTTGAGAGCTGAGTGACCCAATCACAAGTAATGGAATAATCCACTTAACATATATTGTTAAAAGCTAATATTCTTATATTCCAGGTATAACATCTCAACCTAAATTTAAATTGGTGCATTATAATCAAATTGTATTACCCCAGCTTTTCATTTAAGGCTATGGGTTTCAATTAATTAGAGTGACTAAAGGGAGCACCACTAAAGAGTGACAGGTATAAAGTACACTCAAGGACTATTCCCACCAACACATCCTAACAAAATCCTAAGGGACACCCCAGTTACCTTACTTGATCACATTATACGATGTACCACCAAATATGTGCATCTAATATGTATCAATAAAAAATGTGTAAATTAAAGATAGCTAAGTCCTGGGAGAGAAGACAAGACAGCTAATGCTGAGCTGACATTATCTTTCACAGCAGAGAGCCCACAGACACTGCTTTACTTTAAAATTGTTACATAAAAAATAAAGATGTTCAGTATCCTTTGAAGTTACAAATTAACTATTAAAATGGCCAAAATTAAAATTATACTTCTTTGAAATTACCCTAAGAGACAGGAAAAGAAAAAGATAAGAAAGAAAAATCCAGACTATGTAATAAAGTTACAATAGGGAGCCATAAAGTGGTTATAGAGATAACATAATAAAGATGAGACATATTCAATTTAATAATTGTAAATGCAAAGATGGCAAACTAGATGCAGACAGTATGTATCACGGCCACAGAGAAGAGCCAGAATATTAGGCAGCTACATCTCACACAGATCGTCTAAGAGAGAATGTTAGGATTCACTAGAGAAGTAACAGGAAGCACCAAAAAGTAAATAAGAGGGGTTGAAGGCAGCTTGCCCAGCTAAGAAGTGGCCGGGAGCCAGGAGAAGCTCATGGACACAGAGAAACAGTAAGAGAAAAACCTCCAGGGCTCCACTTGCCAAGATGAGCTTTTATAGTCTTAGCTGTGGAAGAACCTTTTAATCACACAGGTTAAGACCGGCTAGAGGTTGCACAAAGCGTTCAGTCCTGAAGGGGGAGCCACAGGCATCAGCCCAGCACCTCTCACTGGGCACCATTCTGAGAGCCCAGACACCAGAGATCCACAGACAGGGTTGCTACCACTGTGCTCAGAGGAGGAAGGGGGACACGAGGGGGTCCTACACAGCCCCAGGAAGGTCCCCACCACCTGCTGCGGGCTGTTATTGAGACTGAGACGCAGCAGATGGCACCACCACCAGCTTCCTGCCCATCCTGCTTTCTGGGAAGGACCCCCTGATCTCCAGTCACAGGCCAGGCAAAGAGACAGAGAAGAAGAAACGGAATTTATAAAATAAGTAGAAAACAATTAACAATATGACAGGAATAAAGCCTCATATATCAATATTAACCTTGAACATAAATGAGTTAAATGTTCCACTTAAAAGAAATAGGTTGGCAGAGTGGATTAAAAAATATAATCTGGCTCAGCGCCTATAGCTCAGCGGCTAGGGCACATACACCAAGCTGGCAGGTTCAAGTCCAGCCCGGGCCTGCCAAACAACAATGACAACTACAACCAAAAAATAAAAATAGCCGTGCATTGTTGTGGGTGCCTATAGTCTCAGCTACCATGTTTCCCCAAAAATAAGACACTGTCTTATATTTATTTTTTCTCAAGAATACACACTAGGGCTTATTTTCAAGGGATGTCTTCTTTTTATTAAGTATAATACAACAATCTACATTTATTCAAATACAGTTAAGTCATCTTCTGGAACTTGACCAGGGGAGCCAACTTTGTTGGTGGGCTGGTGCTAGTGATGCGTGAACTCCTTTCCCCAGCCATTCGCATGCACAATAGGATGCCTGCGACCACGGTTACCACACGTGCACCCATGCAAGTGCCAACAGCTCGGCTCAGAGAAAGGAGCTGTGGCAGGTAAAAGGTATTCCAATCTTCCTTACTGCTCCCCGCTGAAATGTATGGCATGGCTGTGCAGTGTATCTGCATAGCCACGCCCATCACTAGGTCTTATTTTCAGGGGTAGGGTTTATATTTAACAAATGCATAGAAATCCTGCTAGGGCTTATTTTTTGGGTAGGTCTTATTTTCAGGGAAACACGGTACTTGGGAGGCTGAGGCAAGAGAATCACTTAAGCCCAAGAGTTTGAGGTTGCCGTGAGCTGTGATGCCATGGACTCTACTGAGGGTGACAAAGTGGGACTCTGTCTTAAAAAAAAAAGACATAATCCAACCAAATGCTACTTACAAGAAATTCACCTTATCTGTAAAGACACACACAGACCAAAAGTAAAGGGGTAGAAAAAATATTCCACACAAACAGAAACCAAAAATGAGCAGGAGTAGCTGTACTTACATAAGATAAAACAGACTTTAATCAAAACTATTTTTAAAAGACAAGGAAGGTCATTATATGTATAATGATAAAGTGATCAATGTGGAAAAAGGTTATAACAATCCTAACTATGGGCTCGGTGCCTGTAGCACAGTTGTTATGGTGCCAGCCACATACACCAAGGATGGCCAGTTCAAACCCGGCCCAGGCCAGCTAAACAACTGCAACAAAAAAATAGCCGGGCATTGTGGCAGGCACCTGTAGTCCTAGCTACTTGGAAAACTAAGGCAAGAGAATCGCTTAAGCCCAAGAGTTGGAGGTTGCTCTGAGTTGTGATGCCACGGCACTCTACCAAGAGCGACATAATGAGACTCTATCTCAAAAAAAAAAAAAAATCCTAACTATGTATCTATATATGCACCCAACATCAGAGCTCAGATTCACAGAACAAATACCTCTTGATGCTCAGGTCCATTACATCATCTCAGTAATATTAGACAGTCTGCAATTCTTCCACAGAAAAGAACCAAAGGTGTAATACTTTGTTGGCAGGTAGCTTGGGGCTTGTGTCCTTAACCAATATAGTGAATGTACAATGACTACAAGGGAAGACATGTTTATATGCCCTGAGACCCCACTGGTACTATGATGCCTTCTGTGTGTCATTTCACTCAAAAGTAGCATTATATCTGTATCAGAAACCCAATAACCAATAAAATGACATTTTCCTGACTATACATATTAAGGAAAATGTATGCTTTATTTTTACTTCCCAGAATTTCATCCCAAAAGTAGTTAAGATGAAATGTATATTTAAAGCATTTTTATCCCAAAATTTAAAAAGGTTATATGTCAAAAATAAAAGACACAGACAGCAGTTCAATAATAGCGTGGGACTTCGACACCCCACTCACATATAATCGAATTGTATTAATATATATAATTTGATATATATCAAATTCACAGTACCAGACAGATCATCAAGACAGAAAATCAAAAAGAAATTCTGGACTGGGCAGCTCCTGTGGCTCAAAGGAGCAGGGTGCCGACCCCATACACCAGAGGTGGCGGGTTCAAACTCAGTCCTGGCCAAAAACTGCAAAAAAAAAAGAAACCCTGGACTTCAATTGGACTTCAGATCAAATGAACTTAACAGATATTTACAGAACTTCAGATCAAACGGAGTTTACAGAACATTCTACCCAACAACCACAAAACATGTATTCTCTTCACCAGCATATGGAACATTCTCCAAGACAGATCACATATTAGGCCGCAAAATAAGTCTTAACAAATTTTTAAAAATGGAAATCATATCAAGTATCTTCTCAGATAACAGTGGAATAATGCTAGAAATCAACGTAAGAGAAACTTCAGAAACTCTGCAAATACGTGGAAATAAAACATTCTCCTGAATAAGCACTGGACCGTGAAAGAATTTAAGATGTAAATTTTCACATTTTATGAAATGAACGAAAATGAAAACACATATACCAAAACCTGTGAGTTATAGTAAAAGCAGTGCTAGGAGAAAAGTTTACAGCATTAAAGTCCTACCTCAAAAAAGTAGAAAGATCACAAAGTAACAATCTAACACCCACACCTCAAGGAAACAGAAAAACAAACCTAAGGTTAGCATAAGAAAAGAAATAACATGGATCAGAGAACTAAATGAGATGGAGAAATTGAAAGAATTTGTTCTAGAAAAATAAGGGAATAAAAGAATAAAAAAGAAATAAAAAATAACAGTTCTTTAAAATCTGGACTCATTTAAAAAGGTCACACTCGAGGATCCAGAAGGCCACAGGGGGCCCAGGACTGCAGGTTCCCCTCCCGGCCAACTATTATGAACAACTCCCTGCTCGCAAACCAGAAAACCTAGAGGAACTGGATAAATCCCTAGAAACCTATGACCTCTAGAGATTGAACCAGGAGGAAAATGAAACCAGGAAGAGCAGGGACACTGAATCAGTAATAAAAAAATCTCCCAACAGAAAAAAGCCTAGGACCAGCCAGGTCTGCAGCTGAATTCTGAGTATAATAGAATAATTAATACCAATTATCCTGAAACTATTCTGCAAAATCAAGACTTCTCCCCCAACTCATTCTAGAAGGCCAGTAACACAAAACCAGACAAAGACACAACAGAAAAAAGAAAACTACAGACCAACACCCCTGATGAACATAGACACAAAAAATCCTCCACACTAGCAAATCAAATCCAACAGCACATCAGAAAGATAATACGTAATGACCAAGTAGGTCTTATACCAGGGATGCAAGGATAGCTCAACATGTGCCAATCGATACATATGATATATCCCATAAACAAAATGAAGGACAAAAACCGTATGATCATTTCAATAGATGTAGACAAAATACTTCATAAACTTCAGTGTCCCTTCACGATAAAAATCCTCAACAATCTAGCATTGAAGAAACATACGTCAAAATAATAAAGGCCATATAAGACAAACCCACAGCCAATGTCATACTTAAAGGGAAAAAGTTGAAAACACTCGCCCTAAGAACTGCAACAAGACGAGGATACGCACTCTCAGCCAGCAGAGCACAGGCAGCCTCACCAGAGTGACCAGGCAAGAGAAAAAAGATAAAAATAAACTAGAAAAGAAGAAGTCAAGTTGTACCTGTTCCTAATGACACGATCTTATGTAGAGAAAACCCTGCAGATTCTACCAAAAACCTCAGATTTTATAAATGAATTCAGTAAAGTTTCAGAATACAAAATCAACATCCAGAAATCAGTAGAACATCCACACACCAATAATGATACAGCCAAAAGCCAAATCGGGTGGTCCCATTTATAATAGCTTGAAAAAAAAAAAAGCAAATCTCAGAATATATTTAACCAAACAGATGAAAGATGGCAACAAAGAAAACTGCAAAACACTAATGAAAGGAAAAACATCTCCTGTTCATGGACTGGAAGACACAGTTTCAATGCAATTCATATAAAAATGCCAATGTCACTTTTCACAGAATTAGAAAAAAATTCTAAAATTCATATGTAACCAAAAAAGAGCCCAACAGGCAGAGCAGTGTTGAGTGAAAAGAACAAAGCTGGAGGCACCATATTGTGTGACTTCAAATAATACTACAAAGTGAAACCTCTATGGAAAACAGTGTGGGGATTTCTCAAAGAACTAAAAACAGAACTATCGTATGATCCAGCAATCTCACTTGTAGGTATCCACCCAAAGGAAAAGTGATGAATATATAACAGAGGTACCTGCACTTACATCTTATCGTAGCAACACTCACAACAGCAAAGGTACGGAATCAACCCAAGTGTCCATTAACAGAGGACTGGATAAAGAAAATGTGGTGTAATACATATAAATTTACAATGGAACACTATTCAGCTGTAAAAAAAAAAAAAAAAAGAAAAAAACCATGTCTTTTGCAGCAACATAGATGGAACTGGAGGCCATTATCTTTTTTTTTTGAGATGGAGCCTCAAGCTATCCCCCTGGGTGGAGTGCCATGGCATCACAGCTCACAGCAACCTCCAACTCCTGGGCTCAAGCGAGTCTCCTGCCTCCACCTCCCAAGTAGCTGGGACCACAGGCACCCGCCACAACGCCCGGCCATTTTTGGGTTGCAGCCATCATGTTGTTTGGTGGGCCCGGGCTGGGGATTCGAACCCGCCACCTTAGGTGTACGTGGCTGGTGCCTTAGCCAATTGAGCCACAGGCGCCGAGCCAAGGCCATTATCTTAAATGAAACAACTCACACACAGAAAGACAAATACTAAGACTCAATTATAAGTAGGAGCTAAATAATGTAGACACATGGAAGGAGAGTAGGGAAAAACAGATAATAGAGTCAGAGACATGGGGGTATGAGAGGGAAGTGGATGATGGGAGGCTGCTTGGTGGATACAATGTGTACCGCCCCAGGGAGGGGTGCACTGAAGGTCGCTCACCACAATACAGTATATTAATGCCACAAAATTGTACTAGCACCCCAGGAACA
Source organism: Galagoides demidoff (assembly GCA_963574575.1). Classification (NCBI taxonomy): domain Eukaryota; kingdom Metazoa; phylum Chordata; class Mammalia; order Primates; family Galagidae; genus Galagoides; species Galagoides demidoff. The sequence goes on from CAUYQV010108424.1 coordinate 19,564, forward strand.
TATATGAATAGATAAATGGGGGGAATCAGTAACAATAAATGGGAAATATTATTAAAAGAAAACACTCATCAAGTGAAAAATATCTAAAACAAAGCAACCTGGAGGGTTGAAAACAAAAAGATAAACAAAGACATAGCAGGCCGGTGCTATCAAAGACATAAGCTGTGTTTCAATTTTTTGCCTCTCACACAAGGCTGAAATTACATGCACAAAAATGCATCTAGATACAGAGTTTACACCCTTCCTGAAAATTAACCAAAAATGGATCAAGTATAAAAAACACAAAACTATAAAACTCCTAGAAAATGACATAGAAGAAAACCTAAATAATCTCAGGCCATTTAGATACTACACCAAAGGCACAATCCATGATTGAAAGAATTGACAAGTTAGACTTTATGATGACTTAAAACTTCTGCTCTGCAAAAGACACCATCAAGGAAATAAAAAGCCACAGACTGGAAGAATATACAAAAGACTTATATAATAAAGGATTCATATCCAAAATATATAAAGAACTCCTATAACTCAACAATAAAACGAGGCACACAGATGGCAAATAAACGTAAAGATGTTCTACATCATATGCTATTGATAACAGGGAAACGCAAATGAAAACAACACTAAGATACCGCTCCACACCTACAGAGTGGCTAAAATCCAGAATGCTGACACCACCAGATGCTGTGAGGATGTGCAGAGGAGAAACTCTAATTGTTGATGGAAATGCAAATGGGTACAGCCACTCTGAAGGTCAGTTTGGCAACTTCTGACAAAACTAAATGGGATCTCACTGGATTTGGTATTTATCCAAAGGAACTAAAAATTATGTCCACACAAAAACTTGCACAAAGATGTTTACAGCAGCTTTATTCATAATTGCCAAAACTGGGAGAAACCAAGATGTCCCTTACTGGGTGAATAGATAAATAAAATGTGGTATATCCAGACAACGGAATATCATTCAACACTTTAAAAAGCTATCAAGCACTGAAAATTTACATAGGAAATTTTAACGCGTATTATTGAGAGAAGCCAATGAAATGGCTACATACTGTATGATTCCAATCATACGATATTCTAGGAAAGACTAAACTACGAAGATAGTAGAAAGATCAGTGGTTGCCAGAGGATGAGCAGGACAGAGGGATGAACAGGCAGAGCACAGGACTTACAGAGCAGTGCAACTACTCTGTGTGATACTATAATCATGGATACATGTCATAAATTTTTCTAAATCCATTGAGTATACAACAGCGAGGGTGAACACTAACTACAGACTCTAAGGCAGTGATTTTTAACTGGTGTGCTGTGAAAAGATCTTAGGTATGGCACAAAAATTTTTAAAGATCATTAATGAAATTATTTTCAAAAGAAGTACAAAGCATAGTAAGTATATATTTTTTTTTGATGGACACAATTTAAGGTTCAAGTGTGCCATGAGATGTAAAAAAAAAAAAAAAAAAAAAGGTTGAAAACACCACCTAAGTAATAATCCTGTTCAATGCAGAGTCAGGAGCTGTAACTAACGTCCCACTCTGTGGGGGGTGCTGAGGGTGACCCTCTGCATATGTAGGGGACAAGGGGATAGACAGAAAATGCCGATAACTTCCACTCAGTTTTGCTTTCATAAAATGCTCTAAAAAAGTCTGTTCTTAAAAAATAATAAAATTGTGTTAGTGCTATTGTTTATGTATTTCCCAAAGTTCACATGTTGGAAATTTAATCTCCAATGCAAGAGCTGGGTGGTTGGGCCTAATAAGAGGTGATTAGGTCACAAGGGCACTCCCACCACGAACTGACTGATGCCTTTACTGCAGGAGCGGGTGAGGCACTTGAGAGTGGATTTCTTAGTCCCTTCTCACTCTCGCCCTCATCTTTCTGCCTTTCTTCCTGGCATGACGCAGTATGAAGGCCCTTAGGTGCCAGGCCCTTCATCTCAAACCTCTCAGCCTCTGGAGTCATGAAGCAAGTGAGTTTCTGTTCATTATAAATTATCCAGTCTGGGCCAGGTGTGGGGGCTCACACCTATAATCCTAGCACTCTGGGAGGCTGAGATGGGAGGGACGCTTGAGCTCAGGAGTTCCAGTCCAGCCTGAGCAAAGTGAGATCCCATTTTTACTAAAAAGAGAAAAATTAGTCAGGTATTGTAGCACACACCTATAGTTCCAAATATTCAGGAGGCTGAAGCAAGAGGATAGCTTGAGCCCAAGGAGTTTGAGGCTGCTGTGAGCTAGGCTGATACCACTGCACTCCAGCTTGGGTGACAGAGTAAGACTGTGTCAAAAGAGAAAGAAAAGACAGACACACACACACACATATACATATGTATATAACTGTGGTATTCTGTCATAGTAGTACAATATGGACTAAAACTAAGTAAATAAATTCATTGTCCTGGGCAGTGCCTGTGGCTCAATGTGTAGGGCACTGGCCCCATATACCAAGGGTGGTGAGTTCAAACCCAGCCTTGGCCAAACTGCAACAAAAAATAGTCAGGCGTTGTGGCGGGCACCTGTAGTCCCAGCTACTCAGGAGGCTGAGGCAAGAGAATTGCCTTAGCCCAGGAGTTGGAGGTTGCTGTGAGCTGTGATGCCACAGCACTCTACTGAGGGCAATAAAGTGAGACTCTGTCTCTAAAAAATAAATTCATTCATTCATTCATTCATATCCTACACAGCTCCCACCCCATCCAACCTCTCACCTCACAACCACCAAGCGTCTTTACGTTTCTATGGATTTGCCATGTCTGGATATTTCATATAAAATCATACAATCTGTGGCTTTTGAGTCTAGCTTCTTTCGCTTAGCATGTTTTCAAGGTGCACCTATGTTGCGTACCATTGATCAATTCTGCATTCCTCCCAACTTGTTATGAGAAAAAACCCTATTTTATTAAAAACATATTGGGTATTTATGTTAATAACTATTCTTCTAACAGTTACTAGATCTGACATAATAAATGATCTGCATCTTTTAAATTGTGCTTCAATAAAGATAAAACAATACTTCTTCACAGAAAACAATGAATCCCTTAGCAGGGGGGTAAATCTTCCATTTTTAAAGATTATCACAGTGAATTTCAACTTCAGTAATGTCATCTACCTATGATATCACACTTTATTACTTACTGTTCAGGTTCTGTAGGTTATATATACTTTTACAACATAAGTTACCCACTAAAGTTCTTTAAATCCCTTCTGAGACCCAAAACCATAAAGAAAGAACAGCCTTTGTTTCAGAAAGGCCAGCAGTCTACCCACACAGCCTCCCTCTTTTCTAAAAGCAATACTCCTATTCCACATAATTTAGCACAATTGATTTCTTTCCATTAAATGCTTTGTGTAAATAAAACTTGTCTCCCGAACTATTAATTATGTACATTTTAGGTATACTAAATGATGTATTGATACAAACACAAACTATCTTCCACATTTCCTGAATCTTAAATAATTTAAAATAAATTGAGTAACTCATACTCCCTTCCCCTCTCCTGGTTCCCAAGCCTCATTAAGGCCAAATCAGTGGAGAGGGAAGATGCTTTGAATTGGATAAAAGGTAGAAGTTTTTACTACACTGAAATAGACTTTTCAGTATTTGGAAGTGACCATCAGGCTATGTGTGAGATAAGCCCAAGTTGTCACCAAACACAGGCAATGAAGACCCAACAGAGCATCACTACAAGCAGACATGTACGGAAACTAAGCCATGATTATCTCCTACCAAGTTTAGTTATGCAATAAGCAGGTCATCTATGAGGTCTGACAAGTGCATCTGTGAACTCATCCTAGAAAGAGTGCTACACACCTCATGCTGGATGTCACTGAAGTACTTCCCATGGGAAGCTATGCTCTGATGACAGCGCCTACTCTACCCTTCAAAGCAATTTTAGAACTTTTTCTGGAACGACAGACCATCAGAGCTATCGTTGTAGACCACAAAAACACACAACAATGAACACCACTCAGCACTACACAGCAACACAGACACAGCTGTGAGACACTGATACACAAAGGTTATGAAACTTTACCAAATTATTTGTGCAGTGTTACCAATGTAAGAAATTCAGACTTTATATGACAGGATTTAAACAGACATTTCTCCAAAAATTAGATACAAATGGTCAATAACCATCAGAAAATATGCACAACATCACTAATCATTAGGGAAATGCAAATCAAAACCATAATAAGACACCAGTTCATGCCCATCAGGATGGCCATGATTAAGAAAGAAAAAAAGAAAAAAAAAAAAAAAAAACAAGACCAGCCAGCTAGACACAGGTAGGATGTGCTTCCTCGGCAAAGAGGAGCCACGACAGTAAGTAGACTCTCAAATTTTGAACCGACTAAGAGAGAATGCCAGAATCCACCAGGAAAGCAACTAAACGAACCAAAGGTGAGTAAAAAGAGGGTTCAAGGCAGCTTGCCTGGCCAGAAATATCCTCTCCCCAAGTGAATGAGAAAGGTTCTGGGAGGTGGGTAAACAGAGAAGACCCCAGAGAAAGGTCGCCCCACCCACCCACCAGATCTAACACAGGGAGCTGCTTGGAGATTACACAGAGACACTGTTCCAGAAAGATCCAAGGGGGGATCCCATGGGCATGTGAGCCTAGAGCGGCTTAGCCAGGCACCGTTCTGAGAGCCTGGATACCAGAGAACCTCCGTGCACCTGCAGCCATTACCCAGCTCTGAGGAGGGATGGCCCAGCTGTCCCTCATACCCCTGGGAAGGTCTCCAAAGCCCTGCAGTGGGCTGCATTTGAGCCTGAGATGTAAGTGGACAGCATGATTTTTCACCCATGCTGCCTGCCTGGGTGAATCCCACCCTTTCCAGTCACAAGTTCAAGGAGCCATTTGGTGAGTTAGACACTGGGCAGAGTGCCACCCTCAGGCTGCGTTTGAGCTACACAGAGCTACATCCTTGCCTGGCTAAGGAGAGCAAAGACACTAGGCTTTACAGCGTGCATCTGAGATTGCGCCCACCCTCTTACAGCCAGCAGCAGGGGGACAGAGCTTTGAATAAACTGCAATTCCCACAGTGTCATATCAGCATAGCCTGCCTGAGAAGAGCTCTGCCCTCTCTGATCACAGACCCAGGGTGCCAGTCTGAAGCCTGGCAGTACCCTCCCCTTGGGCTGAAACTGGGCTGACACAGCCCCACCAAATTGAAGAGGGACAAGGGAGCCCAGGCTCTCAGACATACAGCTAAGATGATTCCCAGCACCCTGCTATGGACTGAAGGGAGACCGAGATGCAAGCAGACAGCACTCTCCCCAGCATCTTGCCCACAGTGTTTGCCTGGAAGAGACCCTACCCTCTCTGGCTATAGGCTCAGCGTGCAATTTCGGGAGTTTTAAGAGGGGCAGCCCAGAAAAAGATGTGGAGGCAGGAATCACCCTCCTCCAACTGTCCAATGCTACACACACAGCCACCTCTGCTCCCAGTATGACCTTTTGCTGCAGGTAAGCTATAGGATAACCAGTTCTAGGCTAGCCAGGAGGGCACAAAGCCAATAGTATTCTGACCATGCCGGGTTCTGCAAGGAGAATGCAGCTAATTTCCCTCTCTCATGGACAGGCAATGTTTTTGCAACTGTCCCAACTGGGGAAACTCAGCCCCTGAGTGTCTTTACCACTGGATCCCCTGAGAGAGAGAATAGCTGTCCTCTCCCCAGGTTTCCTGCCTCTTCTGGGAGGAGCCTACTCTCTTGGAAGAAATGTCCCTGGCACAACCACACCTCCCCTGGCTGAGTATTTCAGCCACAGTCCACAGACAATCTGATAACCCTGCAGCCAGCAGGTTGAGCTGCCCCCATCACCCCTGCTACAGCTGGATCAGGGTGGGAGCTGCCAATTTGGGTGCTTCTCTACACACAAAGAATAAAGACCACTGCCAATGCAGAGAGAGGGAGGTGTGAACAACATGTGCACCCCACAGCTGTCTCTCTGCTAATCTTGTCAAGAAGGGATCGTGGTGTATCTGCCCTTCTCCTGCCTCAGCGTCGTTCTGGAGCTGCAGATCATTCCACCCCTCACTATCACAGCCAGAGCCTGAATTCAGGGAGCTCAAGGACAACTGTGTCAGTCCAGTCTTCGTCAGGTCCCCACAGGACTCAAGCACACGGGCCCAAAACTAGAGATGACAACCTAGTCCACCACCACTGGCACCTGCACATTCTCCAAGGGATCTGAGGTCCAACTGACCCAAAGTGCCAGGATACCACAGTGGGTACCTGCCTGAACAATCCAAAAGGCACCATAGCTGAGGGAAGAGGTTCCAGATGAGAAGGAACCAACATAAGAAATTTGGCTATATAAAAAACAGGCTCTCTCAACACCCACACTACCTCTCCAACAAAGGACTCCACCCAAAAGTAAAGTGTTGAAATGTCAGATATGGAATTCAAAATAGGATCCCAAGTAAGCTCAGTGAGATCAATGAGAAAGCTGAAAATCAACACACCAAAAAAAAATCATGAAATGAAAAATTCACTAGGGCAGTGCCTGTGGCTCAGTGGGTAGGGCACTGGCGCCACATGCTGAGGGTGGCAGATTCGAACCCCACCCCAGCCAAACTGCAACCAAAAAATAGCTAGGCACTGTGGCAGGCACCTGTAGTCCCAGCTACTTGGGAAGCTAAGGCAAGAGAAGCACCTGAGCCCAGGAGTTGGAGGTTGCTGTGAGCTGTGATGCCACAGCACTCTACTGAGGGTGATAAAGTGAGACTGTCTCTAAAAAAAAGAAAGAAAAAAAGAGAAATTCACTAAAGAGATAATTTTTTTAAAACAGGACTTCTAGAAATGAAGTCACTTAGGGAATTTCAAAATACAGTGGAAAGTCTTAACAACAGACTAGACCAAACAGAAGAAAGAATTCAGAGTGTGAAGACAAGGCTTTCCAATTAACCGAGTTAGTCAGCAATGAAGGAAAAAGAATCAATAAACAAGAAATGAACAAAATCTCTAAGAAATATGGGATTATGAGGGGGCAGAACAAGATGGCAGAATAGAAGGATCATTTGGCTGAGCTTTCCTAGTACCACTGGGGAAAGAGAACCAAGCCGTACCTGCAGCAGGGACCTTACCCAGAGTCATAGCTTGGGGTGCACAGCAAGGTGGTGATATACTGGAGACAATGTGTGAGCTGGAGTGTGGTGATCTGACACACTAGGCAAGTGTTTGGGAGCCTGAAGGTATAGCACCCCACCCCGAGGAGATCCAGGGACAGGAAGAAGCCTTTTTACAGTTTTTAGTTCTGCAGGGAAGATGAATGCTGAATGGGAAGCTTGGAAGAGTGGAAGACTCAAACAGTATACAGCAGCCAGATTTGAATGCCGGTTGGTATGGACTTGCCATCAGTTTGGTGGCAGGGAGGGCAGCCATACTGGGAAGGTCCCAGATCCCAAGGTGCTGCCATTGTGGGAAGGTCGTGATTGTTCCACCTGTCAGGATCAGAACTCCACTCTCAGGACAGGATCAAGAACTCCTGCACCCCTCAGGAACTGTTGTCGGGGGGCACTGTGAGACCTGCCTCTGAAGGATTCTGGAGAGCTTTATGATCCCAACCTGGCAGGGTCTGAATGCTAAGGAAACAATGAGGTGATCACTGAGAACAACTAAGTTGGGAAGCAGGAGCATGCTTAGGAACTAGAAATAAATTACCAGCTGTGTTCTCCATCTCCTAAAAAACCCCAGTGCCACTTGGTGTCCTAGCAATATATTGCAACACATATATATTCCTATTAAAGTTGGTCCCTTCCAATATATATAGATAAGTGTGTGTATATATATAACTTTTTAATATTCGTTTTTCTTCTCTTTGTTGCTGAGGTTATGCTATTTTTTACTATTAGAGGGTTTTTTTGTTTTATTTTGAGGTGTTTTATTTTTTGCTAATTTGGTTGGCTCTATTCTTTGGGGGGTTTTTTTGTTTTGTTTTGTTTTGAGACAGAATTTCACTATGCTGCCCTTGGTAGAGTGCTATGGTGTCTTAGCTCAGGGCAACCTCAAACTCTTGGGCTTAAGTGGTTCTCTTGCCTCAGCCTCACAAGTACCTGGGACTACAGGTGCCCACCACAACACCTATTTGGGGGTTGCAGTTGTCATTGTTGTTTGGCTGGCCCGGGCCAGGCTTGAACCTGCCAGCCTCGGTACCCACTGAGCTACAAGCGACAAGCCAGTTGGTTCTATTCTTTTTTTTTTTTTTTTTTGAGATGGAGCCTCAAGCTATCCCCCTGGGTAGAGTGCCATGGTATTACAGCTCATAGCAACCTCCAACTCCTGGGCTCAAGCGAGTCTCCTGCCTCCACCTCCCAAGTAGCTGGGACCACAGGCGTCCGCCACAACGCCTGGCCATTTTTTGGTTGCAGCCATCATTGTTGTTTGGCGGGCCTGGGCTGGGGATTCGAACCCGCCACCTTAGGTGTACGTGGCTGGCGCCTTAGCCAATTGAGCCACAGGCACCGAGCCAGTTGGTTCTATTCTTAAATTCCATTTTTACTTTCATCAAGAGCAAGGGCTTCTGTATTTTTTGGTTACAGCCTTTTAGCCTCATTTATTCTCACCCT